>JADGMU010000719.1:30000-117081 GCA_016920895.1 Vaccinium myrtillus | reverse complement strand
GTACCCTAAAATCCTAGGATACCCTACTAGGGTACCTAAAATCCTAGGATACTAAAAAACCAAGGGTACCCTACCCTATATCCTAGGGTACCCTAAAACCCTAGGGTACCCTACCCTAAAAACCAAGGGTACCCTACCCTATATCCTAGGGTACCCTAAAACCCTAGGGTACCCTACCCTAAATCCTAGGGTACCCTAAGAAGAAGTGCCTAAAATCCTAGGGTACCCTATGAAAGTGCCTAAACCTAAACCATAGGGTACCCTATGAAAGTGCCTAAACCATAGGGTACCCTATGAAAGTGCCTAAACCACTAAAAACCCTATAATAGGAAAGTGCCCCCTAAACCTAAACCGTAGGGTACCCTATGAAAGTGCCTAAACCAAAATCCTAGGGTACCCTATGAAAGTATATTATGTATTAAATTTAATGTGAGGGTACATTTGTCTATTAAAAATGGAGAGTGGACCTTACACCTTAGAAATTGCAAAAAGGTGGATTAGAGGAGTTATGGAACTAAGAGGTGGACTAGATATGTTACAAAAAGCTATAATGGACCTTAGAGTAATTCTTTAAAAAATTATTCATTGTCCGTCACCTTCTATAAGTTCTATTCTTACAAACCGATATAGGGCCTAAGTCCAAGTGTATGGACCCAACATCAAAAGGGGAGGGAGGCCCCGGATACTAAATAATCTATCCCAATCAAAGACAATTAGAACTAGAATCTACTTCAAAACGAAGCCACAAAGGGAAGCATTACCAATCGGCAAGTTAACAAATGAGGAATACGTCACTAGATACTTTGTGTCGCAATAATAGTCACAATTTGAAATGGCAACCTGCCTTGCTAGTGAATCCACTAAAATCTACCCAGCTATAGTTATCACATTTGCAGAGATCTAGAGAAAAATGAATGAACTTTTCAAGAAGCCAAAGTGACAGACATTTGAAGGTAGCCGGATAATCCTAAGCCATTCAATAAGGCAATTTAAAGGGTTATCATCCTTGATTTCAGGGAAGAATACACGCTTCTCATCAATTGCGACAGTAGGATCTAAAGACATTAAACTGTTTTGAATATCATGCAAACAAAAGGTAGTGTGTCACAAAAACACCATTTAAATAAAAAGGACCATACTATTGAGGCAATCTCAATATTTTGCCATATCCTACACTCTGTAGTACCATTGAGCAGCAAGATATCGCGATCCATCAGTTCCTTCAAACATTTCTATGATCCGACAGATATAGTGTTCTTTCCCTTCATCAGCCTAAATAGCACAAGCAAGTTAATCTCACGTAAATCGCATATTGGCAGTCAACTACAAATTGCATGTCTAGATATACGAAATGCCTAAACTCAAAATACTAATGGCCTCAAAATCAATGCCATGGTCAATAAAGAAATCGCTAGACAAGGATGAAGTTAGCATATTCATAAACCCGAGGGATGTCCAATGGGTGAATCATATATTAGCAGTTATGCCATTCTGCCATCATGCTTAAGGATTTTATTTGCCTTTAACTTCTAGAAATCACATTAAGACGAGGCTTCAATAAAGTAGTACAACTGTTCAAAAGGCCATTGGATCATGTAGCCGGAGACAATTTGGACATGTGGCTGTTACGTGGCACTTGGTGTGTCATTCATGATGTCAATCTAAAGAGTGGTTTGGGCAATGTGCCTAGCACAGGCCAAGAGCCTAAGCTAAGTCAATGTGTATAAAGTAATACCAAAAGGGAAAACAAATAGTCCAAGAGACGATAACCATTAACTTAAACTTACCGTAGCAAGATTCACACCACCCATGTTGGCACCCAAGCAAAGGCCTGTTGACATGGCACACATCCACAATAGAGCTCAAGAAACATCGTCTCTTCTTTTGTGATCTTTCTATGTTTGGAAATCTCTTTGGAATCATCTTTGTTCCACCCAATGTTGCAACTTCGAGTCACTCGAAAGTGTTGAATCACTTTCTCTTCCACTAGCGGCATTTCTCTGCGATAGGAAAAGATTTGGTCAACATATACAATATAGTGTGCTTCCAATCATGGAAAAATTATTCATTGCGCGCCTCCTTCTATAAGTTCCATTCTTACAAACCGATATAGGGTCTAAGTCATAGTGTACGGACCAAACATCAACAGGGGAGGAGAGGCCCGGGGCACTAAATAATCTATCCCAATCAAAGACAATTAGAACTAGAATCTACTTTAAAACGAAGCCACAAAGGGAAGCATTACCAAGCTGCAAGTTAACAAATGAGGAATACGGCACTAGATACTTTGTGTAGCAGTAATAGTCACAATCTGAAATAGCAATCTGCCTTGCCGGTAAATCGACTAGTAAAATGTACCCAGCTATAGCTATCACATTTGCGGAGTCTAGAGAAAAATGAATGAACTTTTCAAGTAGCTAAAGTGACAGACATTTGAAGGCAGCCTGAAAATCCTTAGCCATTCAATAAGGCAATTTAAAGGGATATCATCCTTGATTTCATGGAAGAATACACGTTTCTCATCAATTGCGCCAGTAGGATCTAAAGACATTAAACTATTTTGAATATCCTGCAAACAAAAGGGAGTGTGTCACAATAACACCATTTAAATAAAACGGACAAAACTATTGAGGCAAATCTCAATATTTTATCGTATCCTGCACTCTGTAGTACCATTGAGAAGTAAAATACCAAACATTTCTATAATCCGACAGATATAGTGTTTTCTCCCTTAATCAGCGTAAAGAGCACAAGCCAGTTAATCTCATATAAGCCGCATATTGGCAGTCAACTACAACTTACATATCTAGATATACTCCCTCCGTCCCTTTTTAAATGATCCGTATTCCATTTTGGGCTGTCCCTAAATAAGTGATCCATTTGAAAAGTTAATGAGTGAAACCTAGTACAATTCCCCTTTTACCCTTTCTTTGAATTGAGTTAAATACTCTAGTCAAAGAAAACTGCAACAGATTCCCAAATGCTACTGCTTCCATTTCATCAACAAAAGGGAGAATAAGATTACAACACAAAAATACCAAAATACAAATCGGACAAAAAGGTTCTACACCCATTTTCACATTTCCCACCCCCCCCTTTTTATATCCATATCCACAAAAAACAGAGTAGTTCTTGACTTGAATATTTTTTTTTATCATCTCCTTGACTTGAATACTCCTATGAAACAGCAAACACTTCCCAATTGAATCACTTGCAAAATAGGCATGTCTTGTTATAACCTGAGAGAGAGAAATGGAGAGCAAAACTTATTCACAAGTAGGATTCTTTTCCAATTTAAGCATAAAAATAAAAAAATAAGAACAGATTGTGATAGCATTTGAAAAAATAAACTCACCTTCAAGTAACCAGTTCATTCTTGCAGATGAACCATTGCATTTTCCAAAATTTGACGCTCACACGAAAGGGCAAAAATAACAGAACCATCTCTCAACAGTTGGCTTTTTCCTATGTGTGGCAACTTGTAGTTATTTCCCCCATTAACTTTCATCACCTCAATCATACAATCTTGCCATGATAGGAACACACGATTGAGACAGTCCGATGACAATTCTTCAACTGACTTTTCTACGGCATAAACGAGCTCATCAATACTTTTGGGTGCTTCTTGATGTTGAAGAGATTGTATTGCCCTAAAATATCCAAGATCTAACACATTCATATCCGGACTTTGAGGAGGTTGATACGATAAGCGGAGATCAAACCCGTCCTTAGTTGCGGCTTCAACAAACGCAGGATCTGATGGATGAACGTGGGGTCTTGCATTATCTTGTTGGATGAAGATGGGGTCCGTTGCATTGCAACGTGGCCATTTGGATCGAATAGCTGGTAAAACTCTCTCAATCAAACATGAGCGACTGATATCTTTAGTTACGGAAACAATTGCCTTAGTCTCCAATGTACCAGCGCCTCGATTTTTACTACTTCGCTTTGCCGGTTCCTTCATTGTGAATGGGAAAATCCCTATTTTTCCAGAAAATACCTCATTTCCATACGCATCAAATCTTGGCCGAGCCACGGCCGCAAGAAACATGACTTTTGTGATGAATCATTTGCATTTACAAGTGCGTAACGGTTCATCTTCTGTAGGGAGTAGATAGTACCTTTCTGATTCTTTCGACATGTAAAACCATTTCTCATCGATATGCACAGTCGTACATATTTTTTAACATTGACTGACTTTCAAGACATCCTGGCTCAAGCATTGAAACACAAAATTTGAGCCTTGCTATCTTATTTGCTTCGTTGAGATAGGGCTTCAATGCATTTGTATGTGGCTTGATAACACCTTCTTTTATCCTCCTATGCACTACTGATCTTGGGACAGACAAGGCACTCGACAAGGACCGAATGTTAGTTCGGCGGCTGCGATCAATTTTAACAAATTCGTTGACGTCGATTTCAACTCGTTTGCGGCCAACTGCTTTTGGCTTTCTGCTACTTACATTGATAGGCAAGTCGTTGGCCATAGAAGCATTCCCTCGTTGCCAAACCCGATGAATTGTTTGTCTGTCGACAGAGAACATTGCAGCGGTATATTTTATACACCCTCTTTTGAGTTTTCCACCTTCACTTTTCATCAACAAGACTGCGAATATTGCCTGGCGTTGGTCCTCTGTTAGATTTAGTTTTGATCTAGGATTGGAGGAGGTATTTTGGTTGGAAGAGTCCATGATGGACTCAAAAAGGTAGGCAAAGAGAGAAACGTGGAAGGAAGAGAAAGAGAGAGACAAATGAGAATTGTGCTTTGGTAGGGAAAAAGATTTTCGGTGGGAAAAAATTTCGGAACCTAATGTCAATTTTTTAAATAGAGAATTTTCTGGCGGGGAATAGATTTTCAGGTTCTAAAATTTCAACCCCACATGGGCAAAAGTAATGGTGGCAGATGGAAAAAAAAATTAGCCCCACCAAAAGTACAAGACCCACTTGACTGGGGGGTACATATGGAAAGTAACATTTTGTAGGTGCAATTATGTTGACTCCTAAAACTGCGTGATTGTCAAACTGGATCACTTAAAAAGGGACGGAGGGAGTACCAAATGCCCAAAATCAAAATACTAATGGCCTCAAAATCAATGCCATGGTCAATAAAGAAAAATCTAGACAAGAATGAAGTTAGCATATTCATAAACCTGAGGGATGTCCAATGGTGAATTATATATTAGAAGTTATGTCATTCTTCTATCATGCTTAAGGATTTTATTTGCCTTAACTTTTAGAAATCACATTAAGACGAGGCTTCAATAGAGTAGTACAGTTGTTTAAAAGGACACTGGATCATGTGGTCGTAGACAATTTGATCATGTGGCCGTTACGTGCACTTGTTGCGTCATGCAAACTTACCGAAGCAAGATTCACACCACCCATATTGGCACCCAAGCAAAGGCCCGTTGACGTGGCACCAAATCCATAATAGAGTTCAAGAATCGTCATCTCTACTTTTGTTATCTCACTATGTTTGGAAATCTCTTCAGAATCAATCTTTGTTCCACGCCCAGTTGCAACTTCGAGTTACTCGAAAGTGTTGAATCACTTTCACTTCCACTAGCGGCATTCTCTTCGATAGGAAAAGTTTGGGTCAACTTATACAATATAATGTGTTTGCAATCAAGGAAAAATTATTCATTGGCCGTCTCCTTCTATAAGTTCTATTCTTACAAACCGATATACAGTCTAAGCCCAAGTGTATGGACCCAACATCAACGGGGGATGAGAGGCCCCGGGTACTAAATAATCTATCCCACTCAAAGACAACTAGAACTAGAATCTACTTTAAATCAAAGCCACAAAGGGAAGCCTTACCAAGCAGGAAGTTAACAAATGAGGAATACGACACTAGATACTTTGTGTCGCAGTAACAATCACAATCTGAAATTGCAACCTGCCTTGTCGGTAGGCAATTTAAAGGGTTGTCATCCTTGATTTCAGGGAAGAATACACGCTTCTCAACAATTGCGCCAGTAGGATCTAAAGACATTAACCTGTTTGGAATATCCGGCAAACAAAAGGTAATTTGTCAAAAGAACACCATTTAAATAAAATGGACCATACTATTGAGGCAAATCTCAATATTTTGTCGTATCCTGCACTTTGTAGTACCATTGATCAGTAAAATACCGCGATCCATCAGTTCCTTCAAACATTTCTATAATCCGACAGATATCTTTCCCTTCATCAGCCTAAATAGCACAAGCCAGTTAATCTCACGTAAATCGCATATTGGTAGTCAACTACAAATTCCTTACTAGATATACGAAATGCCCAAACTCAAAATAATAATGGCCTCAAAATCAATGTCTTGGTCAATAAAGAAAACGCTAGACAAGGATGAAGTTAGCATATTCATAAACCCGAGGGATGTCCAATTGGTGAATCATATATTAGCAGTTATGTCATTCTGCCATCATGCTTAAGGATTTTATTTGCCTTTAACTTCTAGAAAGCACATTAAGACGAGGCATCAATACAGTAGTACAACGGTTCAAAATGCCATTGGATCATGTAGCCGAAGACAATTTGAACATGTGGCTGTTACGTGGCACTTTGTGCGTCATTCATGATGTCAATCTAAAGAGTGGTTCGGGCAATGTGCCTAGCACAAGCCAAGAGCCTAAGCTAAGTCAATGTGTATAAAGTAATACCAAAAGGGAAAACAAATAGTCCAAGAGACGAGAACCATTAACTTAAACTTATCGTAGCAAGATTCACACCACCCATGTTGGCACCCAAGCAAAGGCCCGTTGACATGGCACGACATCCAGAATAGAGCTCAAGAAACATCATCTCTTCTTTTGTGATCTTACTATGTTTGGAAATCTCTTCGGAATCAATCTTTGTTCCACCCCCGGTTGCAACTTCGAGTCACTCGAAAGTGTTGAATAACTTTCACTTCCACTAGCGACATTTCTCTGCGTTAGGAAAAGATTTGGTCAACATATACAACATAGTGTGCTTCCAATCATGGAAAAATTATTCATTGCGCGCCTCCTTCTATAAGTTCCATTCTTACAAACCGATATAGGGCCTAAGTCAAAGTGTATGGACCAAACATCAACGGGGGTGGAGAGACCCGGGGCACTAAATAATCTATCCCAATCAAAGACAATTAGAACTAGAATCTACTTTAAAACGAAGCCACAAAGGGAAGCATTACCAAGCGGCAAGTTAACAAATGAGGAATACGACACTAGATACTTTGTGTCGCAGTAATAGTCATAATCTGAAATCGCAACCTGCCTTGCTGGTAAATCGACCAGTAAAATGTACCCAGCTATAGTTATCACATTTACAGAAATCTAGAGAATAATGAATAAACTTTTCAGGTAGCTAAAGTGACAGACATTTGAAGGCAGCCTGGAAATCCTTAGTCATTCAACAAGGCAATTTAAAGGGATATCATCCTTGATTTCTGGGAAGAATACATGTTTCTCATCAATTGCGTCAGTAGGATCTAAAGACATTAAACTATTTTGAATATCCTGCAAACAAAAGGGAGTGTGTCACAATAACACCATTTAAATAAAACGGACAAAACTATTGAGGCAAATCTTAATATTTTACCGTATCCTGCACTTTGTAGTACCATTGAGCAGTAAAATACCGCGATCCATCAGTTCCTTCAAGCATTTCTATAATCCGACAGATATAGTGTTTTTCCCTTCAACAGCGTAAAGAGCACAAGCCAGATAATCTTATATAAGCTGCATATTGGTAGTCAACTACAGATTACATATCTAGATATTCCAAATGGTGAATCATATACTAATGGCCTCAAAATCAATCTCATGGTCAATATAGAAAAATCTAGACAAGAATAAAGTTAGCATATTCATAAACCCGATGGATGTCCAATGGTGAATCATATATTAGAGTTTTGTCATTCTGCCATCATGCTTAAGGATTTTATTTGCCTTTAACTTTTAGAAATCACATTAAGACGAGGCTTCAATAGAGTGGTACAATTGTTTAAAAGGCCACTGGATCATATGGTCGGAGACAATTTGATCATGTGGCTGTTACGTGGCATTTGGTACGTCATGCATGATGTCAATCTAAAGAATGGTTAGGGCAATGTGCCTAGTAAACGCCAAGAGCTTAAGCTAAGTCAATGTGTATAAAGTAAGACCAAAAGGAAAACGAACAGTCCAAAAGACGACATCAATTAACTCAAACTTAACGTAGCAAGATTCATACCACCCATATTGGCACCCAAGCGAAGGCCCGTTGACATGGCACCACATACACAATAGAGATCAAGAATTGTCATCTCTACTTTTGTGATCTCACTACGTTTGGAAATCTCTTCGGAATCAATCTTTGTTCCACCCCCGGTTGCAACTTCAGAATCACTCGAAAGTGTTGAATCACTAGCGACATTCTCTTCGATAGGAAAAGTTTTTGTCAACTTATACAATATTATGTGTTTGCAATCAAGGAAAATTTATTCATTTGCCATCTCCTTCTATAAGTTTTATTCTTACAAACCAATATACGGTATAAGTCCAAGGGTGTGGACCCAACATCAACGGGGGAGGAGAGGCCCCGGGCACTAAATAATCTATCCCAACCAAGGCAGTTAGAACTAGAATCTACTTTAAATCGAAGCCACAAAGGGAAGCCTTACCAAGCAGGAAGTTGACAAATGAGGAATACGACACTAGATACTTTGTGTCACAGTAATAATCACAATCTGAAATTGCAACCTGCCTTGCCTGTAGGCAATTTAAAGGGTTGTCATCCTTGATTTCAGGGAAGAATACACGCTTCTCAACAATTGCGCCAGAAGGATCTAAAGACATTAACCTATTTGGCATATCCAGCAAACAAAAGGTAGTGTGTCAAAAGAACACCATTTAAATAAAATGGACCATACTATTGAGGCAAATCTTAATATTTTTCCGTATCCGGCACTCTGTAGCACCATTGAAAAGCAAAATACCGTGATCCATCACTTCCTTTAAATATTTCTATAATCGGACAGATATAGTGTTCTTTCCCTTCATCAGCCTTGTTAGAAATATTTGATTTTGATTGATTCTTTATAACAAAATTGATTTCTTAAAATCATTGTTAAATTTTTAAATACTAAATTCTTCTACCTGGCAAAATTAGTTTTACCAGCTAAATGCTTTCAGACAAATTTCTATTAGCTCAAGTGTACAACTTTCAAGTATCATCTTTTAAATACATGTGTCTGGATCCAATTTATTGGTAGCTCTTGGATCATATAAAATAGATGTACTGCTTGCACCAAATCATTTTTCTTATGTGAAGTTAAGTAAACTTGCACAACTTCTACATCAGACTTTTCAAAAGCAAGTCATGTTTCCGATGGCCCACGTGGAACTCATCTTTGAAGGTTGCATTTGGACTTATTCACTCAATGTTTTAACTTCACAGACACACATAAGTCAATACATGCAGATATATGGTTCACAAAGTGAACGACCAGTTGTCTAGCTTCTGTCTTTCTTTTGACTTGTTGAAACTTTGCATTTAATGCTGAAGAACGTTGCAAATCAGATATGCAGCTCAATATTTTTATTATGAAGATTTAGTCTTTACTGCCAGAAGATTTGTCCTCAACGAAATTACTCAAACGGTCGAAATTCTTCAGGTTATAAAAGAAGAGTTTCTGCAGAAGAAGAAAAGCAACTAAGCTAAACCAGAGCAAGAGAAATTTTCAGAGTCTTAGAAATACAGAGCAATCATACTTCATTTTCATATTATTGTTTGAGAGCTTGGAGAGCAAATTTGTGTATCTACTCTTTGAGAGAGATTTATTTTCAAACACCAAAAATTCTTATCTTGGTGTTGTATTGAGAGTTAGAAAAATTCTCGGTGAGCTACTAAAATGAATCAAAATTTTGTTCAAATGAGTAATTTTAGAGTTTGGGAGATAAACTCTAGCATGTTCGGCTAACTCCTCGGGAAAGTTAGCGTTGCGGTTGTAAGGTTTAATCGGCACAAAAAAGGGAAAACAAATGGATTAGTAAAACAAAACTTAAACTTATTAGGCCGATGGACTCCATGGGCACCCAAGCAAAGGACTAAGCTCCACAATAGAAATCAAATCCACTATGTTTGGAAATCTCTTCGAGAATCAATCTTTGTTCCACCCCGGTTGCAACTTGAGTCACTCAAAAGTGTTGAATGACTTTCACTTCCACTAGCAACATTCTCTTCGATAGGAAAAGTTTTGGTTAACTTATACAATATAATGTGTTTGCAATCAAGGAAAATTATTCATTGGCCGTCTCCTTCTATAAGTTCTATTCTTACAAACCGATATACGGTCTAAGTCCAAGTGTTTTGACCCAACATCAACGGGGAGGAGAGGGCCCCATATCGCTAAATAATCTATCTCATTCAAAGACAATTAGAATTAGAATCTACTTTAAATCGAGATACTTTGCCACAAAGGTAAGCCTTACCAAGCGGCAAGTTAACAAATGAAGAATACGACACTAGATACATTGTGTCAAAGATTTAATAATCACAATAATGAACTTTTCAAGTAGCCAAAGTGACAGACATTTGAAGGCAATTTAAAGGGTTGTCATCCTTGATTTCAGGGAAGAATACACGATTCTCAACAATTGCGCCAGTAGGATCTAAAGACATTAACCTGTTTGGAATATCCGGCAAACAAAAGGTAGTGTGTCAAAAGAACACCATTTAAATAAAATGGACCATACTATTGAGGCAAATCTCAAAATTTTGTCGTATCCTGCACTCTGTAGTACCATTGAGCAGTAAAATACCGCGATCTATCAGTTCCTTCAAACATTTCTGTAATCTGACAGATATAGTGTTCTTTCCCTTCATCAGCCTAAATGGCACAAGCCAGTTAATCTCATCTAAACCACATATTGGCAGTCAATTATAGATTGCATATCTAGATATACCAAATGCCCAAAATCAAAATAATAATGGCCTCAAAATCAATGTCTTGGTCAATAAAGAAAACGCTAGACAAGGATGATGTTGGCGTATTCATATACACGAGGGATGTCCAATGGGTGAATCATATATTAGCAGTTATGCCATTCTGCCATCATGCTTAAGGATTTTATTTGCCTTTAACTTCTAGAAATCACATTAAGACGAGGCTTCAATAGAGTAGTATAGTTATTCAAAAGGCCATTGGATCTTGTCGCCGGAGACAATTTTAACATGTGGCTATTCATGATGTCAATCTAAATAGTGGTTAGGGCAATGTGCTTAGCACAAGCCAAGAGCCTAAGCTAAGTCAATGTATATAAAGTAAGACCAAAAGGGGAAACAAACAGTCCAAGAGACAACAACAATTAACTTAAACTTACCATAGCAAGATTCACACCTCCCATGTTGGCACCCAGGCAAAGGCCCATTGACATGGCATCACATCCACAAGAGAGATCAAGAAGCGTCATCTACTCTGTTCTAATCTCACTATGTTTGGAAATCTTTTGGGAATCAATCTTTGTTCCATCCCCTGCTGCAACTTCAGAGTCACTCGAAAGTGTTGAATCACTTTCATTTCCACTAGCGAAATTCTCTGCGATAGGAAAAGTTTTGGTCAACTTATACAACATAATGTGCTTCCAATCAAGGAAAAATTATTCATTGCCCGTCTCGTTCTATAAGTTCTATTCTTAAAAACCAATATAAAACCTAAGTCCAAGTGTATCGACCCAACATCAACGGGGGAGGAGAGGCCCCGGGCACTAAATAATATATCCCAATCAAAGACTATTAGAACTAGAATCTACTTTAAAACGAAGCCACAAAGGGAAGCATTACCAAACGGCAAGTTAACAAATAAGGAGTACGACACTAGATACTTTGTGTCGCTGTAATGGTCACAATCTAAAATTTCAACCTGCCTTGCCGGTGAATCCACCTATAAAATGTACCTAGCTATGGTTATCACATTCGTAGAGATCTAGAGAAAAATGAATGAACTTTTCAAGTGCCAAAGTGATAGACATTTGAAGTAATCCTGACAATCCTAAGCCATTCAATAAGGCAATTTAATTGGTTTTCATCCTTGAATTAAGGAAAGAATACACGCTTCTCATTAATTGCTCCAGTAGGATCTAAAGAAATTTAACTGTTTGAAATAACCTGCAAACAAAAGGAAGTGTGTCACAAGAATACCATTTAAATAAAATGGACCATTCTATTGAGGCAAATCTCAATATTTTTCCGCATCTTGCACTCTGTAGTACCATTGAGCAGTAAAATACCACGATCTATCAGTTCCTTCAAACATTTCTATAATCCGACAGATATAGTGTTATTTCCCTTCATCAGCCGAAATAGCACAAGCCAGTTAATCTCATATGAACCGCATATTGGCAGACAACTACAGATTGCATATCTAGATATACCAATTGCCCAAAATGAAAATGCTAATGGCCTCAAAATCAATGTCATGGTCATTAAAGAAAACTCTAGACAAAGATGAAGTTAGCATATTCATAAACCCGAGGGATGTCCAATGGGTGAATAATAAATTAGCAGCTATGTCATTCGGCCATCATGTTTAAGGATTTTATTTGCCTTTAACTTCTAGAGACGAGGCTTCAATAGAGTAGGCAAAAAATGGATCATGTGGTCGAGACAATTTGATCATGTGGGAGAATAAGATTACAACACTTGGTGTCACGCCCGCCCAATACAAACGACACCCGTGGTGGGCTACACCCATTTTCACGTGACATTCCAACACAAGACCCAACATCACCTTAAAAACTCCAATAAAAACACAGAGGAGGACTTCATCATATATATAAAAGTGTCATCAACTCACTTGAACACCAACAACCGTCTACTCAAAAATAGCTTAAACAATACATGTGCTCAAAATACTTCTTATTACAAATCATTAAAAGTACTAGACAACATGTCCAAAATTCACTCGACATCAATTGAACACCCCAAACGTTGATTCAACAATTGGTAGTGGACCCCTCTATAGCCCCCTGCTATCTGGAAAACCAAAAAAAAAGGAAAACCAGGAGTGTGTGACATAGAAATGCTCAATAAGATATAACCAAATCAACATCCAAAACACAACGAAATTATACAACAACTATCAACATGTATATAACCAATCACATGCAAGTGGCAAAAACATCCTATGTATCTAGGTCACTCAACAGCACACCCCGCTTTGTCACCGGTATGCTGGCACAAACGTACTGCGGTGTAACCCAATCCATTACCCCCTTCGCAGATACCAACTTTCACACACAACATACATGCATACACAGCTAAAACATCTATTAGCATGATATACATCCATCTTCACAACAACACGTCATCATCACATGATATACATCCGTCTTCACAACAATACATCATTAACACAATTATATGTTATAGAACATAATCATGTCAAACACACTCACCTCTGATTCGATTGGAATATGCCAAACTTACGGTTTCGGTACCTCCCGATGACCCGACTTGTCACCTAGCCACAAGCTAAACCATATCAGCATATGATCATCTTTAAATATTAACACAAATGCTTAAATATGGAAATATAATGCCACTATGGGCTTTAATCAACAACCAACAACTCCATGAATTAAACCGTTATAACACATAAAACTTAACAGGGACACACACACTTGTAAAATCCTTCATAATTAGAATATGCATCAAAATGGGCTAAGACTTGGTAGACAACACCACCACATGACAAAGTTAATCTCTGATTTTTCATGAATTTTTATAAGCAATAGAACCAAGTCGAATTCATGCACAAACTCATAAATTCAGCACAGCAAATGTAAAATCCAGCTAGACAGTCTGTCGTATTTTGGCTACAACTTTCTATAGGTTCGAAATTAGGCTATGAGACCACCATCATTAGAAATTAGACTTCCAATACATAGATTTTGATATAAAATTCACCCTAATTGGAGCCCGGATGACTAAGATACGCTCAATCGAAGTTACACAACAAAATCACGAGATTACAAATTCTGCAGAACCGTCTGCGCTCAACAATTCATTAAAAATCTTCTACTCAACATTTTTCAATTATTCCAACTCTAAAACATCCCCTACTTATCAATACGTAAGACTCATGAGGCCCCATATCCATTAATCAAACTTAGCTATAACAAAGTTCACAAAAACCCACAGCTCAAAAGGCTTCCCAGATTTCCAAATTCCTCAACCATCAACTTCAAATAAAAAACTGCTATTTCCTATAAGAAATCAAGGCACAAACCCTACATAGTATCGAATATATACGAGTCTAGTTTCCAAATCAAAAAGCGGTTCGCAAAACGGATACTCGAGCTATGAGTTACGCCCATTTTCCCAAAGAGTGTTAGTGCTGCCTGCACAGACGCGAACCCGACAGCAGCTCGATAGAACATTTTTCATATTTTCTGTGTTTTGAATTAAACTCTGAAAATTTAACACAACATATAATACATCCATGGGTAGCTACTGAAAAAATCTCATAAATTTACGAGCTCTGGAACTATATCTAAAAATTCGGACAAAATCATGGCAGATTCAACTTATTCAAACACTGTTTGCACAACCATATGATCCACGAATTTCTTGAAGTAAAAACCCAATTTCCAATGTGTAATCAGATCTTAAAACACCCAATAATCACATCTATTTAAGGTTGAATCAATCCTCCAAAACATAAAAACATAGAGCTTACCTCTTTATAGATTTTCCCCAACTTTCTTCTTCTTCTTCTTCTTCTTCTTCTTCTTCTCTCTCTCTCTCTCTCTCTCTCTCTCTCTCTCTCTCTCTCTCTCTCTTCTCTGATAATCTGATTAGGATCAGACCAAATGAAGGGAAAGAAGAAAATATCTTGGCAAAATTACACTCCACCCCCCTCCAACTTGGTTTCTATTAGCCTTAAGCCCAACACTCATAATTACTCCAAAATGCGAATCAAAATCTAAACATCAAATGCCTGGGACGGGTATTACATGGTGCGTCATGCATGCATGATGTCAATCCAGAGAGTGGTTAGGGCAATGTGCCTAGCACATGCCAAGAACCTAAGCTAAGTCATTGTGTATAAAGTAAGACAAAAAGGGAAAACAAATAGTCTAAGAGACGACAATAATAAACTTAAACTTATCGCAGCATGATTCACACCATCCATGTTGGCACCCAAGCAAAGGCCTGTTGACATGGCACCACATCCACAATAGAAATCAAGAATCGTCATCTCTACTTTTGTGATCTCACTATGTTTGGAAATCTCTTCGGAATCAGTCTTTGTTCCACCCCTGTTGCGACTTCAGAGTCACTCGAAAGTGTTGAATCACTTTCACTTCCACTAGCGACATTCTCTGCGATAGGAAAAGTTTTGGTCAACTTATACAACATGGTGAGCTTCCAATCAAGGAAAAATGATTCATTGCCCGTCTCCTTCTATAAGTTGTATTCTTACAAACCGATATAGGGCCTAAATCCATGTGTATGGACCCAACATCAACGGGGGAGGAGAGGCCCCAGGCACTAAATAATATATCCCAATCAAAGACAATTAGAACTAGAATCTACTTTAAAACGAAGCCACAAAGGGAAGCATTACCAAGCGGCAAGTTAACAAATGAATAATACGACACTAGATACTTTGTGTCGCAATAATAGTCACAATTTTGAAATTGCAATCTGCCTTGCCAATAAATCCACCTGTAAAATGTACCCAGCTATAGTTATCACATTTGCAAAGATTTAGAGAAAAATGAATGAACTTTTCAAGTAGCCAAAGTGACAGACATTTGAAGGCATCATGACAATCCTAAGCCATTCAATAAGGCAATGTAAAGGGATACCATCCTTGATTTCAAGGAAGAATACACGCTTCTCATCAATTGCGACAGTAGGATCTAAAGACATTAAACTGTTTTGAATAACCTGCAAACAAAAGGTAGTGTGTCACAACAAAACCATTTAAATAAAATAGACCATACTTTTGAGGCAAATCTCAATATTTTACCGTATTCTGAACTCTGTAGTACCATTTAGCAGTAAAATACCGCGATCCATCAGTTCCTTCAAACATTTCTATAACCCGACAGATAGTGTTCTTTCCATTCATCAGCCTAACTAACACAAGACAATTAATCTCATATAAACCGCATGTTGGCAATCAACTACAGATTGTATATCTAGATATACCAAATGCCCAAAATCAAAATTCTAATGGCCGCAAAATCAATGTCATGGTCAATAAAGAAAACGCTAGACAAGGATGAAGTTAGCATATTCATAAACCCGAGGGATGTCCAATGGGTGAATCATATATTAGCAATTATGCCATTCTGCCATCATGCTTAAGAATTTTATTTGCCTTTAACTTCCAGAAATCACATTAAGACGAGGCTTCAATAGAGTAGTACAGCTATTCAAAAGGCCATTGGATCATGTGGCGGGATACAATTTGATCATGTTGCTGTTATGTGGCTCTGGGTGCGTCATGCATGATGTCAATCTAAAGAGTGGTTAGGGCAATGTGTCTAACACAAGCCAAGAGCCTAAGCTAAGTCAATGTGTATAAAGTTAGACCAAAAGGGGAAACAAACAGTCCAAGAGACGACAACAATTAACTTAAACTTACCGTAACAAGACTCACACCACCCATGTTGGCACCCAAGCAAAGGCCTGTTGACATGGCACCACATCCACAATAGAGATCAAGAAGCGTCATCTCTACTTTTGTGATCTCACTATGTTTTTTTCAATTTCCAATTCAGTTTTTTTTAAAATATATATAAAAAAATGAATTGGAAATTTAAAAAAAAAAGTACAAAAATAATTTTTAAAAAATATTGAATTTTTCTTGAAATTTTTGTATTATTTCCAAGTCGTTGTTTATCGGACCGGAAAAGTTTTGGGTAGGAAGAAGTAATTTTTTTTTTAATATACTGTAATAAAACGAATTGGAAATTGAAAAAAAAAATAAGTGCAAAAAGTAATTAAAAAGCAAGTACAAAAAGTAATTAAAAAATCAGTGCAAAAAATAATGAAATTCCCTACACAATCTCCACTATACATAGCTCTCAAAGAATGTCTCAAGAATCTCCATGTAGATGAGAGAGGAGATCGAGAGAGAGAGAGAGAGGGGTCGAAATTGGGGAAAAAATATATTTCAAGGGGTAAAATTGAGAATTGGGTCAATTCTAATTTGAAAAAGTGTGATTGAGGGATGGATTCAGTTTGATTCTTAACGGAAGTGGACGGTGGGGGTGGAATTGATGACGGTTAAGATAGTCCAGGTGTTTATTTGACAAAATAAAAAGCTCAGGTGTCTATTTGTGATTTTAGAGAAAGGTCAGGTGTTTTTTTGAAATTTTCCCCGACTTCTTTGTTCTTCTCATCTTATTAAGTATTTGTTTCCACCTTATCAACACTCTAAATCAATGTCTTCGAGTTCAAAAAAAAAAAAAACAACACTCAGAATCTGCAATGCACAATCAATGAACATTTAGAATAAGGGGAGTAAATTAAGAGAATTGATATTGGAACTTCCCAAATTATTAATGGCACTCTAAATAGAGTGCCAATATCAATTTCGTGTCAATTTTCTCTCTTGGATTGATATTGGCATTCCCCTCTTGGAGTGCCATTAACAATTTGAAGAGTGCTAATATCAATTTCCAATTAATAACTTGGACAATCTTACACCATTTTCAGAAATAGTCAGCCACCTCCTGTACACTATCAATTGAATAAACAGTGTAATATGCACTCGTATCAAAGTTTTAAATTACGGTATCACGAAACATAACGGTATCATATCGATATCTTACAATATGTAAATATCACAGGGGAAATAAAAATGGAACGCTGATACGTAAATAAAAATGGAAGACCGAAATCCCATTATGTAACGGTCGATATGTAACAACTTTTATTTAAAACCCTCACTCATATGCAGGGACGGAGCTAAGAAGGGGGAGAGGTGGCACATGCCACCCCGTTTCAAAAATATCACCGGGGAAAAAAATTCAAAGACAAATAATAATTATAAAAGTAGGACGGATTTTCATCAATAGTCCACTTCGTCAATGTTTCTAGAACGTTGACACTTGCTGTTTTTGTCCAGGGTTCTTGAGTACTTTGACAGTAGAATGGATCGAAGACGTTGGTTTTTCGGCTACCGAAGAAGCTGGGAATGAGAGACATTTTCTATGGTTTTTGAGTCCTTTGACAGTAGAATGGATCGAAATTTTTCGTCATTGTGACTCATCTCTCTCTCTCTCTCTAAATTTTAGTGATTTTTTTACCAATTGGAGAGAAACATGACATAATTGAACATTAAAATTTTTCTCAAAATTTAGTATTTTTAATGCATGTTTCTTACGGGTAGGAATGTACAATAAAAATAAATTAACAAACTTGTCGATTTTCATATTTTTATGAAGAAGTTGCGGATTACTCATCTTTTTACACGTAGAGTGAAGAGAGATTTCTCATTGGCTTCGTCATTTGTGAAACTTGTCAATTTATTTAATTTTTGTGGTGTTTGCCGAGGGAAAAAGTAGAAAGCGGCGACTACTGAAACTAATAGCCAATTTTATGTTGTGACGAGCCTAACATAGAAAGGAGTGTGGATAGATGTCACTTGGACTTTTTCAACACATAAGTATTTATTAATAGACTAAAGTGATTCGATTAGTAATTTATGAGTTTACAAAAAAAAAAGAGTAAATATTGTACAAAAATGAAAAAATTGCAATTTAG
The DNA here is from genome assembly GCA_016920895.1 of Vaccinium myrtillus. Classification (NCBI taxonomy): domain Eukaryota; kingdom Viridiplantae; phylum Streptophyta; class Magnoliopsida; order Ericales; family Ericaceae; genus Vaccinium; species Vaccinium myrtillus. The sequence goes on along the minus strand of JADGMU010000719.1, from coordinate 98,337 downwards.
AGCACTATCGGTTGGGATCAAGAAAAAATAATATTGTTATGTCTTGTATTCAAATACCATATTAGTAATTTATGAGTTTACAAAAAAAAAAAAAAGAAGCCCATGACTTCCTAATTAATTTTTTTCTTTATATTTTGCCGCATAATATGTAGCATTCGAGGAAAGAATGAGAACAAAGAATAAAAGCTGTTTTCCATTGAACAGTGCCACCCCGTGACTAAATCGCGGCTCCGTCCCTCTTCATGTGAACTCTATATCATTCCCAGAGGCACAAATACAAGACAAAAAGCAGGATAAACGGACAAAAAAGAAGTGTAGGGGAGGTCAGCGCGAGATCCCCCGTTGACCAGAGTCAACGTTGACCCACCATTGAGATCATGACAAGTGTCACCCAGGTGGCGCGATTTCCTCGCGACACGTGGCACTCTCCGCGGAGTGATCCCCGTGGGGGGACCGCTGACGCAGACACAAGTCTTGGCGTGGAGGGGGCCACTGGTGCGGGACCCTCTCGCGCAAGGCGCCTCCACGGCGCGCACCCGAAGCCCGGTGAGGGCGGTGCTTGGACAACCATGGGCCATCCAGACAGGAGAAGAGCCCACGGCCCAAATGACTAGCTTGGCTCAGAACATGAGCGAGAACGCGAGAAGCTAGTCTAATTTAGCCTAGGTAATTATACCTGCTGCGGTCTGAAGGCAGGACCCCGGGGGGCCCCTGAGGTTGGTTGCGGTACAGGCGCGACCGAACATGTCACGACCTTGCCCTTACGGGAATAGGGGAGATCTAGTGGCTCGGTGGCTAAGAACAGGAGGATCGCTGCGGAGGGGAATGACTCGTCATCGTGCGGGTCAGCTGCGCGGTGATGACGTCACCCGTACGACCAGGTTGTACGGAAAGTACACGTGTTATCATATTATAGGATGACAGCCTGTCACCTCATCATTGGTCCAAGGTGCCTATAAATATGGGACATTCTCTTTCAATGCCCAGAGGTTGGTGAAATCTGTGCAGAAGCATATGTCATTCTAAAGAGAGAAAAGGGAAATCACTGATTGAGAGGAGAACATTCTCTCTGCAAAATCAGTCTCCATCTCCTAGGTCACCAAGGGTATCACGGATTAGACTGAGAGCAATCCACTGTCTTAGTCCTTTCTGTGCACACCTACTTTGTCCTTCACCCTTCCTCTAGACCACATTATTCTCTTTCCTACTGTGTCTTTACTGTTGATTATTCATACCTCTCCAGCTCATCATATTTGACGATAGCAAGAACCATTCTCCTACAAGAAGTTAAACGGAAATAGGAGACATTAATTTGAGCCAAAACTCAAAATACAAATAGTTTTCACAGGTGTCCCTAACCTCACCACGTGGCACCAGGGCCCATCAATAAGAGCCACGTCAACTGTCTTGCATGAATACTTGGCACCCCCACAATCACCCACGTCCACCACTCCACACACACAAATGATAAATCCACCCAACTCAACCTCATTCTTCTCCCACTACTTGTAACAATCACAAACCCATATCTCAGAAGGAAGGAACGTACACTTGGAGGTTCTCTGCTTCAAGAATTTCTGTTGTTAAGAATGGCGGAGAGAGGGGGAGAGATACCCGGGCTGATGCCGGAGAGAGGGGAGCCGGTGCCGCCGGGAAAGCCAATGTCGGTGGTACAGCAGGTGTTGGAGAAAGGAGCTGCGATGCTACAGTCGTTGAAGCCGATTCAACAGTTTAGCCAGCACGCTTGCACCTTCGCCTTGTACGGCCATGACTTGACTCGCCAGATCGAGACTCACCATTTCGTTACGCGTATTAACGAGGACTTCCTTCAGTGTGCCGTTTACGACACCGATGACTCCCATGGCCGTCTAATCGGTACTATATATGTACAAGTCGAATCATTTTGTTGTTTTCCGGTTGTAGTTTAACAAGGAAAATTTTCAGGAAGAATTTAATGGCGGATAGGAGCTAGTTGTTACTAATTTCTTCCTTGAAGCTTAAAAATAAAGAAATAATTAGTATCCTTTTAATAGTGGAGTGCATTTTTTGCTTAATTTCAATTTGTTTAATTTTGCAGGGGTTGAATATATAATAACTGACCGAATCTTTGAAACACTGACGCCAGATGAGCAGAAGCTTTGGCACTCCCATGCATACGAGGTCACTCTCTCCATATTTTCTTTTAAAAAAAATGCTAATGACCACCTATTGGGTTGTGAATAAGAGAGGATGATTGAAAAAAAAAATTCACAATTTCCGGTGTAATTTTAACCCTTTTCAAGGCACACACGCATTCGCTGTGTTTTTTTTCCCTCTCCCTCTCACATTAATACTACATTATTAGCATTTTTCCCTTTCTTGATTACTAGGAAATTAAACTATTCCTATTAATATTTCTGTTGACTAGGGTGCCAAGTCCTCTGTGCTCAAAGCCCATGTGCCTCTGCTCAAAACTCATGTGCCTCTGTGCCGAGGGGTTTTGGGCCGTTGGATTGTGGTTTTTGTTTTTATGTTTTAATATTTTTGAGTGATCCAACGGTCGGAAAACCCCCAGCACGGAGGAACAGGAGTTTTTTGGTTTTTCGGCACAGAGGATCTGAGCTCGTTGACTAGTGATCTTTGCAATAACTTTGTTGCTTGGTTTTATGGCCGGGGTTCAGATCAAATCAGGGCTGTGGGTGAATCCCCGTGTACCCGAGATGGTTATCAAGCCTGAACTTGAAAATCTTGCCAAAACTTACGGAAAATTTTGGTGCACCTGGCAGACCGACAGAGGTAATTAAGTACAATAAAATCTCGACCACATTCTCATTCTCTGAGATAAAAAATAATACTCTTTCTGTCTGTCCCGATTTGTTTTGCTTTCAAAATCTTTGTCCAATTTCAATTTTGATTTGGAAAATTTTCCTCAATTCCATTTTACGTTTCAAAAGTACTAATATAAGATTAAACATCAAAAGAGTGACGGGTATTTTTGAAAACTCAACCTTTTTTTTATAGTAATCATTGTGTTCCTTCAATATATATTCTGCTGTTAATATATAGCTCACATACACCTTGTGCTAATTGTCTCTGGGTCAAAAGCATTGGGAAAAGTTAGGCTAGTTGATTTCCAAGTATAACGAGAACGAGCACAAGAATGTGTGGCATCAAATAGCAATCGAAATTCATGAACTAACGGATTTGATATGGATGTGTAGGTGACAGGCTTCCAATGGGCCCACCTGCGCTTATGTTCTCCCCACAGCCGGGCGTGGTGAGGCCCGACCTAATTCAGAGGAGGGATAGGAAGTACAACGTCGACTCCGGTTCTCTTAAGGCTTCCAGGGTGGAGATTCCTGAGCCGGAGTGGATTAATCCACAGGCAGACTACTGGAAGAGTCACGGGAAGGGTTTTGTTGTCGACGTTGAGCCCACGGAGATGATGAAGATAGCGCCGTTTCCGTGAGGAGTTTGGTGGACGATCGATCTGGACTCAGGGTGGAGTGATAGGTACTCAGGTGTGGGAAGAAGAATGCAGTACATACATATATACTATATATGGGGGAAGCTACAATGTGCACCCCCCGCATATGAGATTTTGTGGCACCAAATATGAGAGAATATGAGATTTTGTGGCACCAAATATGAGATTTTGTGGCTCCAAATATGATATGGCACATGGTATGCACCCCATACGGAAATATGAAATTTTGTGGCTCCAAATATGAGATTTTGTGGCACCAAATATGAGATTTTGTGGCACCAAATATGAGATTTTTGTGGCTCCAAAATATGAGATTTTGTGGCACCAAATATGAGATTTTGTGGCTCAAAATATGAGTTTTTGTGGCACCAAATATGAGATTTTCTGGAAATATATGAGATTTTGTGGCTCCAAATATGAGATTGTGGCACTGTAGCATTACTGTAGCAGTTACTGTAGCAATCCGAATGGGTCCAAATATGAGATTGTGTGGCTCCAAATATGAGATTTTCTGAAAATATATGAGATTTTGTGACTATTCATATGAAGTGGCATACCATATGCACTTCATATCTCCAGCCACAAAATCTCATATGGAGAAGAGCACATTGTAGCATTACTCACTATATATACATATGTTTGTATTTTGTTTAAGTAATGTTTCTGGTTTGTCATTTCGGTGTTTTTTCGTGTTTGTTTAATGTTTGGACTTGTAGAAGGTGAATTGTGACTGTCTAAAGTAGTAAGCAAAATGAAGCATTTTCTTGTTTATTTATGTTTGCCGGTTTAGGACTTGTACACTGGGTACAGGCGTCTCCAAGACTCCAACAAGCCTAGCTAAACCTCACATTAGGCATTTAGACCTAATCAAAACCCACCCACCGTAGCCTCAATAAACCCCTCTAACAATTTCCATTTGTCTACAATAACTCCCCAATTGGGAGCGGCATGCTCTGGCGAGCCACTGTATGGTTTTTTGTCCCACCCCAGAGTATCTGTCACTTCTCTCTCCCTCTTCCCTTTGTAGAACACCATCCGGTGAAATTAATATGATTTTTTGTCCCATCGCAGAGCATCCCAGAATATCTCTCACTTCTCGCCCTCTCTTCCCTTTGTAGAACACCAACGAAACCTCCTCTCTCCTACGAAACCCACACATGCATCTCCCTAGAGAACTCACCCATGAGAAGAAACACATGCATGATGCATCATGGTATGTATACTGTAGTGGCGGCGAAAAGATCTGAATGGACTCGTTGGAATTTTTTTATGATGTCCCAGTGTGGTATTGGGGCGTTATTGTCCCACTAAGTTGGTGCAAGATTGCCAAATCCCCCAACCATCTGATGAAAGTAAATTTATTTTCCTTTTATGTGCTTTCAAACCGCAAATTAGACACGCATCAATTGATTTGGTCACTTCCAGATGAAGTCAACAAACTTCTTTTTTCCTTTAACCTTTATGCAAGTTATAGCAGACATGGTACAGAAATTGCAATACAGCGAACCCACCGCTAGATCCGCCATCGACGATTATACTCTTCATCCGCTCGTCCAAGTCAAACTCGCCGCCATCACCGACGAAATCAGAGAACCTAAAGGCGGAGGCACGGCGGACTAGTGGTGGTGGTAGACTGGTAGTCCGGTTGGGTCACCAGCATCTGCTGCTTCATCGTGAAATGGGCCGTGTAACCCGTATAGCAAGGTAAGAGGGGTAGCGGCGGCGACGACCCATGAATTGGTGGTGTGGTTGCTTTTGTTTGCTGTCGGTGCACATGTATGCCATTCTCAGGCCTAATCTCGCCGATTGAACTCTAATCGCATCACCGGTGTTGGTTGGATGAGTGAGCTAAGCTCACGGCTGTTTTTAGAGATAGAAGAAAGTGAAGGGGGAAAGTCTGACGTGAGAATGGTGGGATGGAGAAGATGAAGGATTTTGAAAAATACCCTTGTGAAATACCCCTTGTGCCCCTCAATTTGACGGAGAGGAGGAACGACGTTAGGGGTAGGGACAAAAACGACACAAATTTCAAACGTTGAGGACTAAAATTGCACAATTGAACAATTTGGGACCAAAATGACACCGCGCGCATACTTTGGGGACTAAAAATGTCAATAAGCCGTTCTTAAAGTTTAAACCAGTATTAATGTGAGAAAACGAAAGAAAAATGGGCTTATTAGTTGCACACAAGTTAGTTGAGGGAGGTGTTATGTAATTAAGTGATTGGAAATATAAAAGAAAAGAGGAAGAGGGAGAAAATCAATTCTCCTCCAACGGTCCAACCCTCATCAGCTGATCCTCATCCCTCTCTCTCTCCCACTTCACGGTTCCCCTCTCTCTGAATCTCTCTCTCAAAACTCACCTCAATCCACCTTCCCACATTGAACTCTTGACGAATCAAACTTGTATTGCGTGTATTTGAGCTCGGGGAAGCCTATGTTTTCGGTGGATTTGAAGATCAAAGTTAGGATTTTACTAGGATTTGGGAGTTTTGCTCAAAACCCATATAAGTAGGGGTTTCTTCTCTCTCTCTCTCTCTCTCTCTCTCTCTCTCTCTTCATGTGTTTGTGTTATATTTCTAAAATCTGTCATAGAAAAAGTTTTTATTTCGTACTTCACACCCACAAATTTTTAGATAGGCTTGTACACCATAAAATTTTACAAAACGTTTATGGGAGGTTCCCATATGAGTTGTATACGTTGTGTAAAAGTTTTAAATCCAAATTCCTTGAAACGAAATGTAGAAAAATCCCGCACCAAGCTGTGCTCTGTTTCTCTGTCCTGCTGAATCTGTGATTTTGGCCTTCAAGCTTTTGTGTGTTAGCCCTAGTAAATCGTATCCTAAATTTTTGAATTTTTTATGTGATGTTCATGTGTGAGTATACTAGATCGTGTCCAAAAATTGGAACAAAATACAAAGAGTTTATCTTTAAACAATTCACGGACTAAACTGTGTTATGAGAATCTAAACAAATCTAGGCAGATTATGGGAGCTACGTATTTTGTTTATTTTGTTGTAGTTAACAAGTTTATTGGTTATTGGTCCTCATGGGTCTTAAACCTTGATAAGTTAAAAATGTTTTAGCATTGGAATAACTGAAAAAGATTGAGTATACGATTTTTAACAGATTTTTGAGCACGAGGTTGTTCTGTTGTTGTTTATGCTCAAATCTGGATTTCACCAAAATTATTTGGGGTACCTAGACATCATGTAAATTTTTAAAAATTTTACTGTAGGTTTGTTCTTGGGGCTACTATATCGTGTAAAATTTTTAGAGAGATTGTCTGTAACAGAGGAGTAGGGTTGGCCATTTCCTCTGACCCGTTCGAATCCGATCCGATCCCCGATCTGAACGGATCGGCAATATAGAGATCTGTTTGGAGATTGGATAGGATATGGGGATTTTTTTTTGAAAATGTTTGGGGATCGGTTAGGGGGTGGAGATAGGCATGTCCCCGCCCCAAATCCGCTCTGAATCCGTTCCCCGATCCATCCTAGCCCCGCTCCGCCCCGTCCCCGATCTGCCCCGTCCTCGAATCCCCGAATATAGGGATCTATTCATGAGTTATGAAACTTTTGAGGTACACTAAATTTTCTCCAAACACATGGGGTCACATTAAATTTTCTCCAAACATTTTATTATAATTGAACTTTGTAATACAATAAATGTGATTAAATAAGAAATGCATCACTATAATTTGAATACGTCCCAACTAGGTTGACATCTACTCAACTATCAATCATATGCATTCCTTAAAATAAATACAAAAAAACGCAACATAAAAATAATATTTTTCCAATCGAGCCATTGATTTTGTTGTTCCTATTGGTGAAATCAATTGTGTAAACTTTCTTCTCGATCGAGTTTAGAAAGCTTGTCGATCGGGACCCAATTTGTATTTTTTTAATGATACTTTTCATCCGATTAAATGCTTACTGATACGCGATCCACTTAATTTTTTCTACGATTGATGGATACCATAATATGCTTATCTTGCTTGTGGTTCCTTTAGTTTTCAAATTAGAAATCTAGTTGATACTTGATACAACTTGAATTGAAGCTAGCAAACACTTACGATTACACAGGGATACTATGTCGTATCGTGCCAACGATAAACGTACCGTGCCCAGGCCTGCCCGGCCCATTCGACATCTCTACTTGTAACTTGATTTTAGCATTTAATTTGTAACTGAGATTCTAGATTTTTAATACTCTTTTTTTTTTTTAAGAAAAATGATTGGATCCCTGAATCTCTGTGGGGATCTCCGTTCCCTATTTAGAGTGGGGATTAAGGATAAAAATAAAGTCTCGTTGGAAATCGGGTAGGAAATGAATATGGAAAGGGATTTGGGGTGGAGATAGTACTCTCCGACCCCGATTCGTCCTGATGTCCATCCCTACATATGAGTAGAATTTATCCGAATCATGAAATGTGTCATTTTGAAATCGGTGACTTTGAATTGATCCACATATTTAACCAAAAAACATTTTGGAATATGCCTTGTTCTCGGTTGCCTTTCAGTGCAGTCCCTTCTAACCTTCTTCAGTATTCTCCCACCCTTCCTTAGAATCCTCGGTTTCTCTCTCTATTGATCCGATCAATCGGCATGGAGGTACAAGTCGAACAACCACCTCCCCCCACGAAGCATGTGTATTCAGTGTGGGCTCTTCCACCTGAGGACTTAACAGAGCGGCTGAAGAAGCTGATGGCGGGGCTCCGATCTGAGTTCGGTGGGCCCGAGTTTGAACCTCACGTCACGGTGGTCGGCGCTATTAGCCTGACGGAGGACGATGCAATTGACAAGTTCCGAGCCGCTTGCAAGGGCGTTAAAGCGTACAACGCCACCATAGAGAAAGTGGCCACCGGCACCTTCTTCTATCAGTGCGTTTTTCTCCTCCTCAATCCTACGCCTCAGGTAACTTTCAATTCCAGTTTCTATGTAAGTCTGTATTGGCTGTTTCTAATTGGATATTTTGTTTTGAAGTTGATTGAAAGGTAAGAGCATATCCTGTCCTTACTCAAATTTTAAGTAAACATTTGAGCAAAAGCTTGGCATGGAGTGCTCCAATGCGAAAACCCAATTATAAGCACAAATTTGATTGGAAGCTTCGTTAATGTCCTAGTTGTAAATTGTGGAGAGCGAAACATGTCTTAAAAAAATTGAGTAAAAATTGAAGTCAACCTTGATTTGGGAAAAGTTTGCGTAGAATTCAATATGTCATCTCCTTGCGCCAAAGACTAGGTTCCGAATTTGGTTCGAACCTCTAACCATAGTCATTATGTCGCATGGTTTTGTTGTTACTGGGGATTGGCCACCAGTTCTAGGATACCAATATACAATACAGTGCCCTATTTCTTCAATTTTTGGGTTTTGAAGGGATGATGGCAATGACCCTCAGTTTTAAAACTCTTCAAATGTTCCAAGCAGGTACAGATTGATTTCTTTTTTGTTTTTGTGGTTTTTTGGATTTTATTTGCAATTTGTTTTTTTTTCTTAGATGGGTCATTTTAATGTGGCTACTTGTATGTGCATTAAAGCAAACATTATTTGCTGCTAGAATTTAAGAACATGAAAATGAGGGTGGAGTGTGAACAAGGAGCTTGTCCAAATGCCACTTGGGTTTTGAATTTTAACTCTTGTCAGTTTCAAGCATGTAAAGATTGATGGTAGAATAGTGGCTGAAGGTTTTAGATGAATAGTTGCATATTGTTTATCCATTAAATTAAATATTTATTAGGTTCAAGAAGAAGAAACTTGAGCTTGTGGATGAACAATGCCCACGATTCACAAATATACCTAGAATGCAAAAATGATTGTTAATATCTACCTAAGGTCTTAGGTGAATACGTTTCGTCTTTTCAGTGACAAGGTATTTGATGCTTCACCACAAGTAATCTCTCGTCGCATGCAGTCTCCCAGCGCTTCCTAGAATGTGAAGACATTAACTATAGTTTCTAAGGTTCTTATCAAAGCTCAACTTGCGACTAGACTAGTCTTTTGGGTTCTAAGATGAACCACTTGCTTGTCTATTTGGGTCATTTTTTATACATCCATTTGTATGTGCGTAAATGTGAAAAAAAATTGGTGCAAGAAGGGGAGAACGTGAAATTAGAATGTTCTCCTCATATATATCGTGTTTCAAGCATGTAAAGAATGACGCGAGAGCAGGTAGAAAACTCATCTCAGATGAATAACTGAATATTTGTTTGCCATGTTAAATATTGCTACATCTATGTGCATTTAAGTGAAAAATTACAGTGCAAGAAGGGAAAAGAAAAAGGCGGATGAGCAATAACTGAAATACTTGGTTTGACCCAAATAACTTCCCAGCATGTTGTGAAGTATGATATGAGCACATTACAAGGCTAATTGGTTCGCTGGTCCCAATATATATAATTGGCATTGATGCCAATGTTCTAAAAATCGCTAGGCACTAGTCGGACAGGAAAAAAGAGGCGCGGGGACTAGGCGCCGTCTAGTCAACTCCTAATCTAGGTATTGGAGCACCGCCTAGCGCCTAGGTGGCCGACTCTTAGAACATCGATTGGTGCTTTAGATTTTGTTTCACTGATTCTAACTTCTTTTTTTTTTTTTTTTGGTACGTCGGAAATATATTAGAAACTAGAGATCAAAGTCCAGCCGCATCAGGTGTGCCAGCATTACAGTAGTTCGCCAAAAAAACCTAAGAGTCATAGCTAGAACAGCAAGCAAAGAAAGAAGAAATCTAGTCAAGGACATGATGAAGATTGAGGCTGTCCCTTATCATAGCTTCTCTAACAGCAAGAGGGGGAATTGGTGCCACCACAAGATCCTCATTTTGGCTAGCTCCCAGGTGGGCAAGACAGTCAGCACATTCATTAGCTCCACGATAGATGTGCACAATATTACTCCTGGTACGATTGAGCACGAATTTCCCATCATTCAATATGTTACTTTGGGGATGAGTAGCATTTGTTCCCTCAGTAAACAAGGTTACCGCAATTTGGGAATCTGATTCAATTTGCACATTTGTCCAGCCCTTCTCAAGGATAATAGTGAGCCCTCGATATATGCTCCATATTTCCGTTTCAAGACTTGATGAAGCTAGCATCTTCCCATAGTAACCTATCTGCCATTCGCCTTGATCATTGCGAACTAGCCCTCCAAATCCAGCATTGCGGTTCCTCTCGTACCAGCATCCATCCGTGTTGAGCTTGAGATTACCTGTAGTGGGAGGACACCACGGTGTTAGTCTGTTGGGATTGGGGCCAGGAATGAGGGGATTTTTGAAAGCAAACACTATTTCTTTAGCATAAGAACATATCAGATTGGTGCTCACTTCTGGGTTCGGCTCTATGTTAATCAAAACTTTTACGATTTCTGTCTTTCCAAATCTGCCATAGAGCCGTACAGAATAGTGTGCTCCAAGGGATATTAGTTCCTACGTATAAAAGTCTATTCTTTTTTAAGTTGTGAGAGACCCAATCCATAGTGTTTCTTCCAAAATTCCTTCTCATGATGTGGCCCGATGGGAGTTTATCCCAAGTAGCAATTGCTTTGGGACACTCTCTAAACAAGTGTTGCAGAATTTCAGGAGAATTATTACACCTTGGGCATAAGTCCAAGGTGTTAATTCCCCTTCTCGCACGGAGGTGATTGGTAGGGAGTTTATTTTGAAATATGAGCCAAATAAAGGTTTTAAACTTTTGCGGTAAATGTAGTTTCCAAAACCAATTCCACCCCTCCATGTCGATGCTTTCCTTGTTAATGAATTCATAAGCTGTAGAGGCCAAGCAATTCCCATCGGGAGACTCCACCCAAGAAGAGTGGTCCACTGCCTGGGTGAAGGCAGGAAGACTGATTCTCAAGATATGATGCAGGACAAGATATACACCCCTATTATTTATGGAAACATTATTTTAGTAATAATTTTTATTTGCGATTAGTATTAGGAGATTTTATTTGTGCTGCCTGTTTTGCACGTTTTTAGTTTAGTTTTGGTTAGATTTTATTTTATTTCCTTTTAGCAAATAGTCTAGGTTTCCAAGTAATGCTTTGCTTGGTCACCACTCTAAGTAATTTCCTTTTAGTTAGGACTCCTACTAGTATAAATAAGGATGTAGCCTATGGGCATATTTAACTTTTAATCAATTATAAATCAGAGTTATTCTCTTTCTCTTGTGGATTCAAGAACACTCGTGGATTCGAGACCTATTATCGTTTGAACTAGTACGCAACTAGTTTCTCGTGAATTCCGCTGCGTCAAGTGGTATCAGAGCAAGATTGTTTCTGGCTCGATGGCACCTAACAAAGTTGATGACACAACCCGTGACGTTGCTCAGGGGCTTGCTGATCTAAGGGCGACGGTAGAAGAACAACGAACCCAGTTGACAGGGCTTCGTGACTTTCGTGACGAAACACGAACTCAGTTGACGGAAATTCAAGAAACGCTGCGACAGCTGCAATTGACTCTTCGCCAAAACCAGGGACCAGCAGAGGTTGAAGAGAATCGCGCGGTGGGATTTGCCCAACGCCGTCCTCTTAACCAGGATCGGAAACGCGCGGTGGGATTTGCCCAACGCCAACCCGATAACCGGATTGTAGTCGGGAGACGCCCGGCTAATCATGCAGATAGTGATGAATCAGAACCTGATTTTAGGTCTTATGATAATTTGCCTAAATTAAGTGGTTATGAGTATTTTGAAGATATTTTAGATTGGATTTTAGATATTGATGATTTTTTTGAGTATGTGAGAATGCCGTCTGAAATAAGGTGGAAATATTTGTTGATAAAACTTACGGGGCGAGCGCTACGATGGTGGTTAGATATGCAAGATAAGAGAGAACGATTGGGAAAGCGTCGTATTCGCGCATGGTCAAGAATCAAAAGACTTATGATGGAGAGATTTTTGCCATGGAATTATGAGCAGCTTTTGGAAGAAAAATATGAGTCAAAGCAACAACATACAATTCACACATCTGCCGATGTTGTTGAAGAAAAAGCTTTTAAAGAGGAGGTAATTCAAGAAGTTGATGATAAGAAAATTGATATTGATGTTGATGATCAAATTGATATTGATGAGAAGCAGAAAATTTCTATGGATGTTGGTGATCAAGTTGTTGAGGACCCAATTGATTTTTCAATGGAAGAAATTGATGTTGCTAATTTATTTGATAACTCTATGGTCGAGCCAACCCATCTCAATGAGCCAATCATTGATGTGTCAACGATTGCTACAATGAGGCAAGATAAAGAGTACCCACAATGTCAAGTTTCCCTTGTTGATTTTCTTGGAGTGCAACAGTATGATTGGATTTCCAATATTCATCTGGTTGATCTTATCAATCACTTGAAGCATGCAGAGAAGATGTCATTGCAAATATTATTTTATGTGATGTTTTGGAAGGAAGTAAAAGGGTTGAAGTATTCCAAGTATCTATTTATTTGGCATGGAAGATGGCAGGTTCCTAACGAGAACTCGAGGACGAGTTCTTTTGAAGAAAAGGAGAATGATGCAGGACAAGATATACACCCCTATTATTTATGGAAACATTATTTTAGTAATAATTTTTATTTGCGATTAGTATTAGGAGATTTTATTTGTGCTGCCTGTTTTGCACGTTTTTAGTTTAGTTTTGGTTAGATTTTATTTTATTTCCTTTTAGCAAATAGTCTAGGTTTCCAAGTAATGCTTTGCTTGGTCACCACTCTAAGTAATTTCCTTTTAGTTAGGACTCCTACTAGTATAAATAAGGATGTAGCCTATGGGCATATTTAACTTTTAATCAATTATAAATCAGAGTTATTCTCTTTCTCTTGTGGATTCAAGAACACTCGTGGATTCGATACCTATTATCGTTTGAACTAGTACGCAACTAGTTTCTCGTGAATTCCGCTGCGTCAAGATATCACTTCGAGTGTCATTATCCACAATGTGCTCAATGGGAGTCAAGTTCCAGTGCCCATCCTCAATAAGTTCAGCCACTTTGAAGTTCCCAAGGGTGTGAGTTCCTGGGTACTTCTCAGCCAAGGGCATGTTACCACACCACCAATCCTTCCAAACATCAACCGATGTGCCATCACCAATAGTCCACTTAGTTCCTTTAGCAAGAGTATCACGAATATGTATAATACTACGCCAAGTGAAGGAAGCGGATCTATTGGTAGGCCAAGATTGGACAGTATGATGTTTCAAGTATTTGTCACGAAGAATTTGGACCCAAAGATTGTCCTTATTATTATCAATATCCCAACCAAGTTTGGTTAGTAAAGCTAGGTTTTGGTTTCTGGCCTTTCTCAAGCCTAAACCTCCCTCATCTTTACTTTTACAAACACTGTGCCAATTAACAAGGTGCATTTTCCTCTTACCCGGGGTGTCTCCCCACAAAAAATCTCTATTCAAGCTATCAATTTTTTCACAAACACTAGAAGGCAAGTGCATAGTTTGCATAGTATAACTGGGAATAGTAGAGGATGAAGCTTGAATAAGAGTAGATCTACCAGCAATCATAAGAGTGTTTGATTTCCATCCGGCAAGACGGTTCTGGACTTTTTCAATTATGTAATTGAAATGTTCCTTTTTAGCTCTACCATGCAAAATGGGAACACCAAGATATTTCCCTAAATTGTTAGTAAGAGCTATATCACAAATGTTACTGAGTCTCTGAGCTTTGTTGAGGGGTATATTAGGAGACACATAGAGTTTAGACTTCAAGAGATTAATAGTCTGTCCAGATAGAGCACAAAACTCATTGAGAACCTCCATAATATCTCTACAAGTAGCTTGGTTGGCATTGCCAAAAAGTAAGAGATCATCCGCAAAGAAAAGGTGGGTTAGGGGCACCGTATCTCTAGAAGCTTTAAGGCCTTTCCAACTACCGGTTTCACATTTATTCTCAATGAGTATAGATAACCGTTCCATGCATAGAACAAATAGGTATGGGGACAAGGGATCTCCTTGGCGAAGGCCTCTTCCCGGGGTAAACTCCTCCAGAGCTTCGCCATTCCAAAGGATGGAGGAGCTAACGCTAGAGACACAATCCATGATGAGGGCAGTCCAAGAGGAATTAAGATTGAAAAATATAAGAGTGTCTAAGATGAACTTCCAAGAGACTTTGTCATAAGCTTTTTCAAGATCAATTTTAAAAATGATGCCTCCTTGTTTCCCTTTTTTGGATATGAGAGTATGGACAATTTCCTGAGTAATGATGATATTATCTTTAGTAGATCTACCAGGAATGAAGCTACTTTGAAAGGGGCCGATAATCTTCGTAAGCAGGGGTCTCAACCTGGCAACAATGAGCTTAGTGATAATTTTGTAACTAACGTTACAGAGGCTGATGGGTCTAAATTGTTTGATGGTTTCAGGCTTCTCCATCTTGGGGATGAGAGCAATAAGGGTTTTATTGATATCTTTGGGAATAGAGTTCGTCTCAAAGCATTTTCTAACAAAAGAACAGACATCTTTTCCAATTGTGGGCCAATATTTATGGTAGAAGACCCCTTGAAGGCCGTCGGGTCCAGGGGCCTTGTAAAGTCTTAAAGTTGCATTTGTAAAGCTGGAAAGACTCTTCAAAAAAAAATTTGGGTACCGAATGGGTACCACGTGGCCATGCCGAGCACAATCTCGGCCATCCAAAAGTGTTTTGGACGGCGGAAATTGATTCCCTCTCTCTCCTCTCTCCCGAACACTCTCTCTCCTCGTTTTCTCTCTCCTTTTCCGGACCGTCGGATCGCGTTTTGGACGACTGAGATTGCCGAGCAGGTACCACGTGGGCAATACCCACCCGGCACTGAAAAATTTCTCCTTCATTTTTCCACCTAACTTTTCCTCCTCTTAATGAGCCAAAAAAAAAAAAGTTTCCTCTTTATGGGTATGTGAGTGGCTGTTTGCATTCCCTCGGGAACAACCAAAAATGAATAAAAGAGAAATAAACTTAGCGGTAGAATAACAATTTCTTTTGACATTTAATTATATAAAAAAATATAAAAATATATATAATTTTAATTAATTTGTCCTGTACGCTCCCGACGGCGCTCCCACACCCGCTTCGTGCAACTAAGCCCCCGCCCCCACCCCGCTATAATCATCCGCTTCCCCGCCCCCACCCCGCTATAATCATCCGCTTCCCCGCCCCCACCCCGGCTCCCATTTGCGCTCCCACTTCGTGCAACTAAGCCCAATCCGAAACCCAACCAACGATTGACAAGAAGCCAACCAAAAGGACACCTATTGGGACCCAAAAAGGCCGAACATTAAGCACAAGAGACCTAAAACCCCTAAACCAATAAATCCCAACCCTAAATTGCAGCAAAGTGCCCCAAGCAGCCACCGCCACCGTCCCAAACCACACCTCCACATCGCTATTAAGCGCACAGGATTGACCCAAGAGATGAACCTGTTGGGAGAAATACCACCACCGACCGTCTGAGCACCACAACGCCGTTAGGCAAAACCAAAAACTACACAAAAGAGAGAGGGCGTGAGAGAACGAATTTCAGATTAACACTACAAAGCACCACCACCTCCACTCATGCCATTACTTTCAGGATTTTAACTACACAAAAGAAACCGTTCCTTAAACAACGTTTTTTCAGGTCTTTTTCTCGCTGAAGCAAACTGAATGTTAGCTTCATTCATAGAGACATTTACCCTGGATTTTGTCTTTTTTTCTTTGGCAAACTAATGCATCTTAAAAGAGGCACAAGTCTTTTGCATAGAAATGCACACCATTTTCTTTTCAGTTCCATAGATTTCTTATTGTACCAAAACATTTCACTAGTCAGTTAGACCCGGATCTACCCTTTCTTACCTCTATTTGACAGCTGCGCCCTTTCTGTTTGCTCGTAGCCAAAGAGAGCACAGCAAATAGAGTTTCTAAATTGATGGATTAAGGAAAGGAGATGACAAAAGAAAGGAAAAAGGCTCATCTTGGGCACAGAGGTGTAGTTGCAATATAAATTGGGGTTTCTAATTTCTTTTGTATCCCAGGAATGAGAAATATGCTTCTCATTGTCAGTAGATTTGTCATGTTATATTTTTCTGCAAAAATTGTGTGACAAGTCGGTAAGGCCCCCATCGTTGGGCATAAGCACCATTGAATTGATAATTTTGGGAATAATCAGGATTAAGACAATTTGGTTAGAAAATCTGTCTTTGGTTGATTTCGTAAAGTCGTCATCTTTGTCTTGGTTGAATTTTTCCTATAACCATGAAGTGTAGACATTAAGTTATAAATTATGTGTTTGGTTGACAGTTTTGAGAAGAATATTTTGAGAAATATTTTTGAGATAGTGTTTGGATGGATTTTTGGAAAAAGTAATAATTAGAGAGACGTGTAATAATTGGAGAGAGAGAGAGAGAGAGAGAGAGAAATAAGAGTAATGATTGGATAGAGGGGTATGAGTAGAGAGAGAAATGTGATTAATGATTGGATAGATGAGAGATGGGGAAAGAATCTTTTTGGAATTTTTTTTAGAAATGTGAAGTGAACAAAAACTTTTTGTCTCTGTCTTCAATTGGTTATATGTAGCAAGCACTTATATTCCAATATGCTGAATATGAATTGGTGTTATTGATTTCTTATTTCAGGTAGTGAAGGCTAGTTCACACTGTACTGGTCATTTTGGATACAATAGTTCGACCCGTAAGACAACTCAAGTCTCTGCAACTTTAATGATTATGTGAAATGATTTAGTAAAATCATATGCAGACTTAAAACAATTACAGAAATGGAAGAAGCACTTTCTCTTACTTCATAAGAAGCATTTTCCGTTTGATATTCCTATTGAACTACTAGTTTCTAATTCCCACTGTTCATCTAATGTTTAGATGCAATGCAGTAATAGCATCTACGCTTGCATAACAATACAACGTAGTGTGGGTTTCTTGAGAAACCTGGGCACTTTGCCATCAATTAATATCTTTTGAGGAAATACGTATTATGACAGACACTTGATAGAATATGCCTGCTTAATGTTGCTAGTATCTAGTATCTTACAATAGGGAGACCTAAGTTTAAAGGTTACGATACTCTTTAACATTTTTACACCATCTGTTAGAGAGTACATTATGAAAGAGTACAAGATCCATCGGAGAGTCATAGCTGGGTTTGCTTCCATGTGACATGCATTTCTCTGTTCAACCTATAAAAATTGGCGATTAATGGATTTTGCGGATGCAAGGAAAACAGATTACACGTTTGCAGAGTGAATGCATGTTACAGGTTCATTCTGAATCCAGGGCCATTTGTCATCAATGACTATCTACTGGGGAAACTGTTATGTTAACAGTGACTTCATTGATTTATCTGACCAAGCTTAAAACCAATTCTGTGGGCAATAACTTGAAGCTTAATGTTGTCGTATCGAGAAGGTGACAACCCTAATTTATTGGGTTAGGATCCTCTAAATATTCCAAGTGTCCGACCATTTCTGTTGGTAAAGCCAATTTTAAGATTGCATGATGGAAGAGTTCACTGTTCAAAGAAAAGAGACAACCATAGTTTGCTTCCCAGCGTTTCGTATTTCCCTTTGTTTAACCTGAATTATGGCTTCTGGGAGTGATTCTAAATTGTTTTTGCTGTATATTTATTAGTGTAAATATTTGCAGCTTATATGCCACATCTGAGTATCCTTTATGGGGATTTATCCGATGAGGAGAAAAAGAAAGCACAAGAGAAAGCCAACATCCTCGATGAGAGCATTGGCAGCCTCAGCTTCCAGATAAGCCGCCTGGCTTTGTACGAAACCGACACTGAAGACATAACTCTAAAATCCTGGAAGAAGATAGCTGAAGTCAACCTTGAAGCTAACTAGGTACAGAAATGTTTCCACATGTGTAAACAAACTTGATATTTGCTCAGCTTCCGCTGACCATAAATAAATGCAATTTTCTTAGTCCTCTTACTTTGGCTTTATAGTAATTTGAGTTTGTCAACTTATGCCATTCTTGTATGCATTTGCTACGTTTGATCTTAATTACTGGCTTCATTCAGCGACACAGGGTTTTCAATCTCGATTATGAGGTGATGATGATTTTCATGGGAAAGGATTCTTTTTCTTCTTAATCTTCTTTGTTCACTTTTCAGGCTTGATATTAACATTAGAGTCCTATAGCTGAAAGCTGCTGCTGCTGGTGTTTTCTTTCACCCTAATTTCCCTCCTAACGTGAAAACTTATTCAGTGATCTTCGAGGTACTGCCAAGTGGCGTTCTAGGTCTCCATCACCACATGATATGGGCCTCCCAGCAACGATGTTATGTTAGAGTGACTGAGACATTATGTGGCAATGCCCAGGAGATTTGAATAGTAGCTACTCCTAACCCCGAAGAACAAGTGCAACGGTCTCTCTGAATATTTGGCAAATTCTAGAGATAGGGCAAGCCCCAACAATGGGTAGCCAAGTTATATACTAGTATACAGTGCACATATCTATAGTTTGACATTTTTTCTATCAACAGTCCTAAAATACTCTCTATTTTCCCTTTCCTTAGTAAAATATTATTTTTCCTTCTATTAAAATAGTTTTCTTCTTTAGAGTAGAGAGGAGAGATGAGACTCTGTTATATGTGTTGCAGTATATTTATCTCTCTTCGTATTTCCCTTACTTAGGTGAGGCATGTGATACTATCACCACTTAGATATGGTTCTTCCGCAATGCCCATGCTCATGTCCTTGATGCCTCTCTTTCCTTTGGGATAGTTAGGCTAATGGGACATGAGCAAGGGCTAAATCACATTCCATACATTGGGGCCTTTCTTGGACCCACTACATGTTATCCAATTACTAGCGAATGCCCGTGCCTGAAGGCACGAAGCAAACCTAAGTGAAGGGCCACATTGATCCAACCCCAAGACCTCACAAACTTGCATTCAAGTGAAACAAATTACTTCCAAACACACTAAAAACCAAAAGTGGATTGTTCAGGTGTGTGGCAAGTACAACAAACAATCCATCTTACTCGCAGTCGCCTAAATGTCTACATCATATATTTAGCTAGATTTTCTCTCTCAAATATAGATTGGCCACCGATATGTTGCCACTGAGTGGAAAAGGGAATTGGGTATTTGGATATTACTTTCGTGGTCTCTAATTTCACTGTGGTTTGGTTGTCAACAGTATTAATTTTCTGCCAGATAGTTGGATTATGTCGTAACCAACCATGTGATTGAGTGCATTCAGGCAACATACATTTAGACATTTTTTTTTACCAAATGTCTTTTAGTTGGAGATTTTAAAAGTTATTTAATTTGTATGATTAATATGTCATGTTTCATGCTGATTAAAATAACAAACAAACATGCCTTAAGCTAATTTTTTCTAAAGGCACATGGTCAAGGAAAAAGAATAAGGAAATTCATAACCGTTCATTTTCCTTTCCTTTCCTTTTCCCTTTGGCTATAGAGCTAGCTCCCTAATTTTCTCGAGCCAATGTTTCCATTTTGTTTTCCTCGTAAGGAAAAATGCATGTGTTTTAGGGAGAATTTACAATGTTGATAAGGAAACATGTATTTAACATACTTAAAAGTGTAGGCAAGAAGTACCTCACGAAGTGATCAAAAAAAAAAAAAGTACCTCACGAATACGAATGAGTAATGACGTTCATGTCCCGCTCTTCACATATTACAACTCCAACATTTCTTTCTCGAAGTGGTTGTACCTACAAATAGAGAGGCAAGGAGAGGTTTTAAAATATTATTCTAAGAAGATTTATACTTAAAAAAGAAGAATGCAAGACAATAAAAGTAGGTGGGGATATGAATAATTTAACGTACAACTTTAATTCTAACCCATTAGTGATTAACTGAAATGGGCCTACACCCTCAATGAATCGCCGGAGCTTCGGCTACAGAAGTTAGATTTCAACTCTGAAATCAAATGGAAGGAAAGAGCAAGATGAGTGGCCTCTGACAGAGAAATTAGGATTCAAGGAAAATAAGTGGGAGAGATAAAATCATTGTGAAATAAAACTAAAAAGAAAGCAACATAATAAACAAACTAAACAAAACGAGGGAAAGGGGGCCTCATGCATGACCTAACCTAACATTCCCATCCAAACTCAAGAGTGTTGCATGTCTTAATTACAAAGACATTGAATTGTCAACTGAACCACGAAACAGCCAAGCTCAAATTAAATTTGAAAATTTGTAACCAATGAGTCATATTTGACAGCAGCAATTTATCGAATGTGTGGGATGCAATGAAGCTTTAATTTTGTTTGATAGTTAGACTTAAAAAAGAGAACCAACAGAAAGGAACACAAAGTTTTGAACCAAGCAAGCGCACGAGCACATACCCTTACAAGTTTTTTTTGGGTAAATTATACCCTTACAAGTTTTTTTTGGGTAAATTATACCCTTACAAGTTTTTTTTGGGTAAATTATACCCTTACAAGTTTCTGAACCAAAGAATCTGAATTCAGGAATCTGAATTCAGGGTAGCATCAAAATACATAATCCCTTTCTCTACCTTCAAATGATTAACAAATCCCCCATATCAAGTACATTGTGTTTGGTTTTGTGTTTCAGAAATCAATTTTTGGGGCCAAAGTTTCAAAAACCCGACGGCAAAGTTATCAAAAACCCCGCAAGCCCCAAACCCACGTCTGTCTTGCAAATGAAAAATGAATAATAGACTGACTCATTAAAATTGTAGCATACCCATATTTCTCCTCAGTTATCATCGAAAACTTGAAAGACTCGTTTAATTTGCAGTTCCATCATAAAAAATGAATTATTTGTTGCTCTGAGATCTCCACTTTTCCTTCAAATCATAACCAGCTAGAAAAGGAATATGAGGATGGGGTTTGAGAGAATAAAGCTAGATAAAACGGACAACAAATGTTTCATTCCCAGCAGTGACAAATGGAGGGCTGACTGAATAACTTCATATGAATTCTTCATAAAATAAAAATAAAGGTTAAAAAAAAAAGTGAGCAATAAATTTGAAAAAGGAATTCAGACTATGCAATAACAACTAAAGAAACAACTTTTGTTCCGACAATGACAAATTCTAAAAAGGAGTTATGATGACAGTCTCATACTCATAGAGTACTATGAACACCTAAAGAACAATGGTATATTTACATAATGGATATCGATAAGCTCCAAATATGGTAGAGTTATGGTTCATCAGATTCCAGTCTTCGCTTCACTCCCTGCAAAAGCAAGATGATAAAATAATTAATCGTTTTGCTGGTGTAGTAGTTAATTGAACTAAAATATTATCCAATTATTTGCATGTTTTGATTTTATCCTAGTCTTGCGGGTTGTGCAAGACATTAAACAACTTTTTGCTAAGCTTATTGCATTTTTGCTTATTTATACCTATGCTGGCGGGATGTGCCAGTACTTCTTATTTTCCCACCCCGACGGGTCGTGCCGGGGACCACACACTTTTCTTTTCTTTCTTTTTTATTTCTTTCTTTTTCATTTTGTTCTCCATGGGGTATGCCCCTTGTAGGCTGTACATTCGCTTAACCCCTTTTAATTTCAAGCTAATTTACCCACAAAAAAAAGGGAGAGATGAGAGAGGAGAGAGGAAATTATTTTAAGTATTTAAGTGGTGAATATTACATCAACAAAAAATGAGAGAAATAGAGAGGTACTGTAGTTTGAAGTAATTTGTTGAGGCTGTTGTAGTGGGTTTTTTAGGTTGGACTAGGTAGAGACAGTAGAGGAGAGAAAAGAGCTCACTTATTGAGGCTCTTGGGGATGCCTGGCGTTATGTCATGCGGTCCACGCGCTAAAAAGTACTTACCCTTTGTAGTGGGTTGTCAAACCCATGTCAGGCAAAAATCTCTCATTTGATAAAATTAGCTGGTGATTTTATCAAATGATGATTTTATCAGATTTTATCATTTAAAACACTTTACGACTCTGTAATTCTTACCTCTTAATTGTTTTTACTTCTCTTGTTTTTTTTTTTTTTTGCTAGGTAAAATTAATACTGTAGATGATATATATCCCCTTTCTCTTCCACACTATTATCCCCTTTTCTCTCATTTGCTTTTCCAGCCACAGCTTCACCATATAGGGATGGCAACGGGTATGGTATGGATTGGGGGACCATATTCTATCTCTCATCTCCAATTGGGGAGTCTTTTACCATCCTCGCTCCAATCCCCACTGGAGATATTAGATAAAGTACCAAACTCACGTCCTATTGGATATCAGAGTTTCTCCAAATATACCCATATTCAAAGCAAAATATATAGGAAGTCAATAATGAAACCAAAGTGCAAGCCCGATAATTCAAATCAACAAAAATATAAAGCAAAAAACTTCAAATTATCTTATTTTAACCACTAATGTAGCAAAAATAACAGTAGTACAATAAAAAATCAATCCAAGCAAACATCAATCTAAATTTCATAAAGCGACAAACCAATAAATATGATGTTTGATAAATATCGTTGTCCGATCAAAATAATTTATTTCATCAATTGTTTTTCAAACGACATTTACGATTTGAGTGGTTAGATCATCTACTTGTTAGCCCTCTATATTCTTAAAAACTAGTAATTAACAGTTAAAAGTAGTTGTAAATGAACTAGGGCGTTTGTTGTGCATGCATTGCACAACACAGTACTACAGTAGTAGTGCTAGTGAACAGTCCCTCGCTCGATTTCGAGGCTGTAGCAAAATTAGGATTTCTGTAGAGAAGGTAGTGGTGACTCTCATGTACGTGCTCTAAACAAATTCATACGCTGCATAAAGGATCCGGGGACTATGGTGTCTTTATGGACGACAGGTTCTGCCAATTCTCAAAACTATGTTGTTTTTCGTTTGATTTTAGCAACTGATGGTTTTAGCAAATGAGTTCACCAGGTGCTAAAATTATGATAGTTTTTAGCTAAAACCAATCATGTTATGTGTTGCTAAAATTAAACGGAAAACTTAAGGCGGTTGCTAAGTGTGTTGCTAAAGACGGTTCTTTTAGTGGTCAAAATATAATCATAGTTTTGGGAGTTAGCAGGGCTTGTCATCTCCTCAAAGATGGGTACGGCAAAGTCATCGACTCCTTGCATAAAAGCTGCACCTACCTTTTCCATCTCCGGATCTGAAATCAATTTTCATTTTCCAACCTCACACAAGTTTGAATCTGTTTACTTTCTGATCGTGTCGTGCCGAGTCAAAATTATATTTATAAGAACTTAGAATTAACTACTACTCAGAAGAATAGCGGTTAAATCCGAGTGTCGATCCACGGAGACAAATGGCTGAGTTGCGTTAATTCCAATTAGCTTTTAGTTCAATTCAGGAAAAAGATTGGTTTGATTGTTTGTGGAATAATTAAACTGAAGAGCACAATAATTAAAAGGATGAAACTGTTTGGGAAAAAGATCTAGAGTTTAGAATCCGTTCATACCGCATAACCAAGAACCGCATAGACATGATTAATATTCGAATCGCAAAGGATTATCGCTAGGGCTTGCAAACCCTAACGATAATCGTCAAGAAAATATAGAGATTGTTAAAAGGCATGGACTATCCCATAGCACAGACCGTCTCACTATCGCGGCACGATCCGTCTTACGAGCATAATCCATCTCAGAACTCCAATCACACCAATGAAAACAATTATATGTTTACGGTATTTGAACACATGAATACAAATACTCAATTGATTGGAAGAATAAAACCATGATTTCATTGATCATATGAAATCGAGTTCTTAACATATAATCCGATCCAAATAATAACCATAATCTATGAAGAAAAACAAGGTTACTTGGTGTAGAGCTTCATCCTCCCCCTAGAAAAGGGGTCTAGCCGGACATGGTGATGATCGACAAGCTTTGATTCGAAGAACGCATGAAGAACATGAAGAACAAAGTGTTTCTCTCTCAAACTAGCCTCTCTCAATAGTTGGGAACCCTAAAACAATGTTAGGTTATGATATTTATACCTAGGCCCCTCAAATTACACAAAAACCAGAAAAAACGCAAATTCCCGTCGCCATGGTCCGGACCACGGGTGCAGTTTGCTCTCTACAGCTCGCGGTGACCATGGTCCGGACGGGGATATGCATGGTCCGGACCATGGACCCAAAAATCGGCCATTTGGTCCTCTTTTGCTCCTCGTCGCATCCTTGGCGCTTCTAAACCACTCCAAAGATGTTTTCCACGTCGTTGGGCACTCGGCACCTGTAACACCATTAACCAACAAACGCGAATCAAATAACAACCTAATTTGTCTAACAAAGTACGAGTTAACGAGGTTCAATGGGTGCTTTTCGACACCTATCACACCCCCCAACTTACACTTTGCTAGTCCCTAGCAAAGAAACAAACTAAACTACTAACTAAATGCAACTAAAGGATAGTTCTTTTAAACCCCCGGGCGGCCCCGGTAGGACGAGTGAAGTCTCGTGAGGGTTTTCAGCAGTGATCACCCACAAAACACAAAGGGAACCGAATACCACAAGTGCAACTCAAACCCAACCGACAACGCCTAAAAATGCCGCCGCAAATGCCACATAAACCAAAGACAAGATGCTTTGCTCATGCAACGGCTTAAACAAGTGAATTCTCGTATTCAATCTACCACAATGATTAGCCTTCACATCTGTGACCGGATAGGGATTTATCATAAAACATGTGTGTAAGTGAGAACCGCACAAAAAGATTCACCAACCCTGAAAACAGTTCACACTATCAATATCTCGGTGTGCCTCTACATTCTCCCCCTCCCTTTGTTCAGCCGTTCTTTCTTTTATTTTTCTTTTCCCCTTGTTTTCTTCTTTTTGTTGGCTGTGTGTGAGTGTGCAATATCCGGATCTCTCGGGCTTTCTAGTTGACCCATGTAACGAGCTTTTAGGTCGGTCATCCCCAAGCCAGATGGCCTTAAGGTACCAGGTTTAAAGAGACCCCTCAGACTTAATCGCTCGAGTCAAAAAGGCTTTAGAGAGAAACCCAAACTAACCACATCCAACCAATGCATTCACGAGGTCTATCCATCTTTTGACGCGAACAACACGGTGGGAGCAAACCCCGATTGCCCGGTTACTCAATGGACGCACGGATAAGCAACACCAATTAGTGCACAATGTAAGGAGGGGGTTCCAATTAGCCCAAGGGCACAATGAACTAACACCGAGATATTAACGTCATGTAAACCAAATTCAAAGCTAGTGAACACTCAAAGTGGGTCAGTGCGCGTGACAAGGCATGAACTCAAATGATCAAACACTATCCAACCATAGATGGTACGGGCTATCCAAGTGTTTTCTATCAACATGGTATTCACAAGCTTAAACCGATCCATGGACTCGCGTCGAGACATCAATTCACATGACAAACACTCGCAGCACTAATCAACAGCCATCAATCAAGACTAAATGCACTCAAGTATCCAACACCCTCTACGCAACTTTCTTTTTGTAGAATTTTCAAATTTTTAATTTTTAATGGTTTTCAAGACGCTAAATATGCACAACTACAAAGTGTCCCCTCCCCCAACTTAAATCATGCAATGTCCTCATTGAATGTCAGGCACCAAAAAGATAAGACAAAGAAGGTAACAGTAAGGAAAGAGATCACCTCGTAAAGGAGAACTAAGCAGGCTAAAAATCATGGGGCATGACCCCCTAACTGGAACACAATGACCTGCATATGTTAGTCCCCACAACGACAAAAGAAAGAAAAAAGAACAGGAAAAACAAACTATCTAAGAAAAGAAAGACAAAAAAAAAAAAAAAAACAAATTTTTTTTTTTTTTGGAAGGCATGGTCCGGACCACCGAAACCTGGTCCGGACTACGGGTACAGTGTGCTCGGGTTTGAGGGACAGAGAGCATGGTCCGGACCACGGAAACCGTGGTCCGGACTACCGGTACAGTAGGTTCAAGTTTGGTGCAGCAACATGGTGGTCCGGACGGGAATTTCCATGGTCCGGACTACCGCGGCAGTGAGGTCCTAAAATGCTCCAAATGTCATGGTCCGGACTAGCGTGAGCGTGGTCCGGACCAAGGGTGTAGCGCGCGTCAAAACACAACTCCGTAACCCCTCCATCTTCAAGCGAAAACACTAAAACACATAATTAACATTAACCAAACATAAAATTACGAAACAAAAACATCTAAAACACAAAATGCAAGGATGCTAAACATGAAAAATATGAACACAGATTATTAGGCACAAAGACTTCGAACCCCAAAAATCCACCACTTTCTTCACGCGAAAGGCACGGGTACTACTTTTCTCCCTAATTTCTCACTTACAACTTGTGTAGAGAAGGTCATCATAACAATCCCGGGTAAGTCATGACTCAACAGGTTAAACTTCTCAAGGTTTCTCCTCAAAGAAGCCAGAGCCAATCGTCTTTAATGACTATCCGAGGCACTGCAATAAGATTGTTCGAAACCCAGATACACAAACCTAAGGCTAGAAATTAGGTGGCTATACCGGACCAAAACAAGCCGTTCGAGCACGGCTAAACTGGAGGTATCTCACCCTCCATGGATTTATAGTCTCCTAGACTTCGTTACAAGCTCAATGGTTCGAATAAACCGGGCCCACCATAGTTATCCCTCTCACACTTAATTAATGCTCCATGAATAGATTTAATCCTCCTTTTAAAATTCACACGAGATGGATCATCCCAAAAGATATCGTTCAACTCTCCCACAACAATGAGAGACGATTGGTCACATAATTGAGTTGGAACTGTTCCTCTAGTCACCATACAATGAAAATTACCATAGCAAGGAACGGTTTGCTTGTACAGAAGTACCCTAACAAAACTCTACGAGTTGGACCAAAGGGCTCTATGCCAATTACAAAATCACGCGCGACTTCTTTGATGCACTGTTCAGTGTTGTCAATTAACCTATCCTGTTCAGACTGATCACTATGTGTAGATAGGACAACCGACATAATCTCTACTGGCCCCAACAATTTAACACGAGGATTGGGTGATAAAGGTCTCAACTCACTATTAGGTGACTCTCGGCAATCGGAGTGGAGATAATGAAGAAGGTCGAAGAGCATCCCCATTAGATATCCACTCTTCAATAACTGACCAAGGAGCAGAGTCCACCAATGAACTTACTTGCTCAATAGACTCATCAAGTTCAAAATTATCACAACAGTGAGCTAAGTAAGTCTCTAAAGAATCATCACGACTAAAATTCGTGAAAGAATTATTATCCAGACTAGCAATCTTGTAAAAATTACTAGCCTCCGCGTGTGAACTAGACCCCCGTGTTATTTGTTCCTTATCGACATCGATTTGCAAAACAGTCTTCTTCCACTTGAGGTTGTTTCGCAAAGATTATAGACATTTAGCTTAAGGGTCATATTACCAAACGTGACCTCCATCTCCCCACTCCTCACATGTATATTAGCATTAGCCGTCACCAAGAACGGACGACCAAGTATAATGGGAGTTTGCTTCCCGAGGGTGTTCACGGTTACGTGTCAAGGACAATGAAATCGGCAGAAAGTAGAAATCATTGACCTTGACAAGAACGTCCTCAACTACACCACGCGGTACCTTTATAGACCGGTCAGCTAATTGCAAGGTTACCGTCGTGGGTTTCAACTCTCCAAGTCCCAACTGCTCGTACACCGAGTAAGGGATCAAATTGACACTAGCCCCTAAGTCTAAAAGTGCGCGCTCGATACAATGGCTACCAATGACAATGGGAATGGTAGGTGTGCCAGGATCTTGTAGCTTAGGAGGAGTGACAGACTGGAAAACAGAGCTCACTTGCTCGGTGAGAAGGACCTTTTTGGACACATTTGTCCGAGATTTCCTTTTGTGAGTGCAGAGGTCCTTTAGGAACTTGGCATAATTCGGGATTTGCTTAATGGCATCTAGGAGGGGTATATTGATATCCACGCGTTTGAATACCTCAAGAGTGTCCTCCATAGATGATCCCTTTTTGGTGTAGGGAGATGGCCCATTTAGGGCAGCGGGGAATGGGGCTTTAGGCACGTATGGTGGTGCCTTGGAGCCCGTGGGTGTGGCGGTGGGTGGTGTAGTAATGATTGGAGGGGTTGCCTCCTTTCGATGTGAACTCTCCTCCCCAGAATCAGATGGGGAGAAGGGAGCTTGGTGCTCCTTGCTTTTGGGCTTCTCTGGTCGGGTTTCGACCTCTCGCTTATTACGAAGGGATATCAGGGCATTTGCCTGCTGGAAGTTACCAGTCCATTGATTACCCTCACACTGGTTTTGACCTCTCGGATTCTGAACTGGCTGACTAGGCAATCTACCCTCCTCTCTACGGTTCATCGTGTTGGCCAATTGGCCCAATTGCGCCTCCATTCGTGCTATGGATTGTGTATGAGAATTCACCTGCTGTTGGGTAGCAGTCATCATCTCAAATGCTTTTAAAAACTTATCCTCGAAGGAAGGGTCCCTCGAGGACTGGGCAGGTTGTGGACGGCCCACCGGAAAATGGTTCGGTTTTGGCGTTTGAAAAGATTGAAGATTGTTAGAGTCACCACCCGGATTTTAGGTCCGAACCCGAGAAACCGATAAAAGATGACTCACTTGCCCATTGAAAAAGATTTTACTAGTCATGGTAAAACCAAAGATTTCTCGGATTCGGGGGTTTGGTTACGAGAGGGGAAGGGTTTTACGGCACCCCCCTCGCCCGGTCCGTGAACCGGTCTCTACTCAACATTTTGTGGGATTTTGGAAATGTTTGAAATTCAATTTATTCATGAAAATAGGGGATCGGGAATGGGAATCACGTAAACAATAAAAACATAAAATGTATGTCTAAAGTGGATGCTTGTGCTTGATAATTTACATGAATGGTGATGATGATAACAAATGAAATTGCCACAAATATTTACAGAAAATGAGGAATTACAGAAAGTGTACGGCAATTCCAGAAATTTATGAACATGAAGCCTAATTTAATCAACTTGTAATCTGGATCCCAGAATGAGGCTTGAGCGCTCAAAGATGATGGCTTGAGCGCTCAATGTCCTCAAACCAACTTGAGCGCTCAATGCTTGTGGATTGAGCGCTCAAACCAGTTTCTGACTTCTGTGAGTTTGACCCTTTTTGCAGCTTCTCTTCTCATTCTTTGCAAGATTAAACGTTTGTAAATACTTTTCACAGATAAACAGATCAAAACACAAGGGTTTGATTTCTCAAAGATCGATGAAAAGAGAAGAATCATCACAAAATTAGCAAGGGAAACTCTTGAAAATGGAAGAGAGAGTGGGATTCAGATCATGAACACATGAAAAACAACCCACACACACCAGAAATGAACTAAAACATGATCCATCATCAAAACAGTTAACAATGTGCAAATAAGCCAAGAACAGCTTGAGCGCTCAAAGGTATGGCCTTGAGCGCTCAAGCCATAATGTGGCTTTCTGATTTTTGACCTTGTAGGCTCATTTCAAGTATGAGGAACTTGAATGAGCCCACTGGTCTCCCTCAGCAAGACCAAAACAGTGATTTTCACATGATTTTCTACCTTTTCGGCTATGATCAAGGCTTGAACTTGTGGTTTGATGAATGGATGGGTAGTGGCTGTGTTTATGAACTATAGATGAAGTATTTTGGACAGAGGAGTGTGAGTGTAGGGCTGATTGAGTGATTGATTGAGTGGATGATGGAGTATTTGAGCTTAAAATGGTGATTTTGGCTTGGATGAGGTGGGTTTTGATGGAAGAGCTAGGTTTGGACGAAATTGATGGAGTGTATGGGTCTGTAAATGGCTTATTAGAGTGAGAGAGGGGCTGTTGTAGTTGGTTTCTCAAAGACCCATGTGTTGTAGGCCTTTTAAAGAAGGTTTTTGGGTGATTTTGAGGTTGAAGATGATGGAGGATGGTGGCTATGGAGGAGAGGGAGGTTGAAGTGATGAGAGAGAGTGGGTTTGATCTGATGGGGGGAGAAAATGGCAGTAGGGGCAGCCAACCTTGTGAGTGAGGGAGTGGATGAGGTTTATATAGAGAGAGAAATGGGAGGGAAATGGGTTTAATTTTTGAATTGGGTTTGGGGGGTGATTGAGGAGATGTTCAAGGGTCTAGGAAGTGTATTTAGGCAGTAGAAAACATAGGTAGACGCTCCTCTTGCAGTAGAATATCATTATTAAATGCTCTGCAGAAAACTGATCTGGATCAGAGTTGAGCGCTCAAAGCCATGGGCTTGAGCGCTCAAGGTGGTTTTTAGGGTTTGAGCGCTCAAGGTTGGGGCCTTGAGCGCTCAAGGCTGTTGCTCAAAAAGGTAAAACTTTGCGGAGCCGCCCCGGGTGCTACCGAACTCCGTTTCGTGCGTGGTTTGAAGCGTTGGAAAGCTTGTCGAGTGTACTTTCTAACCCAAGTGGTTTGAACCCAATATAATTTGTACATCCAAGTATGTGACCATTTTACCCTCAGAAGGTCGGTAAAACAAGTCATTTTGGTAAAACGGACACATCTCCCTCATTTCAAAATGGATTGAGACGTATTATATATCAAAAAAGAGGGTTTTGAATGTACTAGAAGGTGGTGCAAGATTGGGTTTATTTTGAAGAGGTTTATGGATTGTTTGAAGGGTATTTTGGTCATTTTGGTTGGTTTAAGGTTGTTTAGGAGGGTTTAGAATGGTTTAGGGTGGTTCGGTGAGTTCAAGCCTTGTTCTTAGCCTCGAGGTATACACGATTGGTCTATTTCATCATCGGGAATGCTCGAGCGCATCCTGGGTTCAAAATCGGGGTGTCTACAGTTGCCCCTCTTGGACGGGACTCGATGCCATTGATTTGGTATGAGTGACGTCCAAGACATAGACAACCCGACTCATTCCCCGCGATACATCTCAAGTCACAAAGGAAAACTTTAAAGATCAATCGGTCGTGCCACTCAGCCTGCCTCGTACCCCATTGTAGGGATCGACCGCGTAGTTCCCGGGGCATATGCAAACAAATGCAACGGGTTCTCCGTCCCTCGGACGATTGATTAAAAAGTTTGGTCCTCAGACGATTGATTTAAAAGTTTTGTCCTCAGATGATTGATTTAAAAAGTTTTGTCCTCGATGATTGATTTAAAAGTTTTGTCCTCAGACGATTGATATAAAATCGAATTGTCCTTCCGGTCGTGAAACGCCAAACAAACGAATTATGCAAATCAACGAGCCTTCCCGGTCGTGAAATGCCAAACAAATGAATTATGCAAATCAACGAGCCTTCCCGGTCGTGGAAACGCCAAATGCCAAACAATTATGCAAATCAACGAGCCTTCCCGGTCGTGAAAAACAAAAACAAATGCAATCAACGAGCCTTCCCGGTCGTGAAACGCCAAACAAATGAATTATGCAAGTCAACGAGCCTTCCCGGGTCGTGAAATGCCAAACAATTATGCGAATCAACGAGCCTTCCCGGGTCGTGAAACGCCAAACAAATGAATTATGCAAATCAACGAGCCTTCCCGGGTCGTGAAATGCCAAACAATTATGCGAATCAACGAGCCTTCCCGGTCGTGAAACGCCAAACAAATGAATTATGATTTTACAATCGAGCCTTCCGTGAAACGCCAAACACTAAAAGCAAATAATGGTGACTATGATTGTGATTGTGATTGTGATTGTGATTGAGATTGTGATTGTGATTGAGATTGTGATTGAGATTGTGATTGTGATTGTGATTGTGATTGTGATTGTGATTGAGTGTAGCTACCCTCTGAACAACGGGGAGGCTAAATTTAATGGGGCTATCCCTTGAGCAACAAGATAACTAATGATAAGATGATTGTCTACTGAGCAACGAGACAATCGAGGAAATGTGATTGCTTACTGAGCAAAGAGGCAATCAATACGCTATTGAACCAAACACATAAATGTGATGGTCTTAGCGGCACAATGGTTCATCAACAACAAATTCTCAGAACAACTGATTAAATGCACTAACTGGTTAAACAAATATACTCAAACAACTTGACATGATTGATGTACACAATAAATGATTGATTGATTGAATGCACCAAATAGGCGGCTTTTCAATGATTATCCCAAATGACTTGACCATGCTTCATTTGAAATTAATTTTGAAAAAGGTGACCATTTAATCTTGAAATTAATTTTGAAAAGGTGACCATTTCACAATAAATCTTGAAATTAATTTTGAAAAGGTGACCATTTCTCTTGAAATTAATTTTGAAAAGGTGACCATTTCTGGTCTTGAAATTAATTTTGAAAAGGTGACCATTTGATTTCTTGAAATTGATTGAAAAAAAGTTGTCCCTCAGATCATTGAAACTTAAAATTGTTGTCCCTCGGGATTGATTGATTTAAAAGTTGTCCCTCAACGATTGATTTAAAAGTTGTCCCTCGGATTGATTGGATTGAAAAATCTTGTCCCTCGGACGATTGATTGATTTAAAACTTGTCCCTCAGATCATTGACTTAAAAGTTGTCCCTTAGGACCATTGATTTAAAAGTTGTCCCTCAGACGATTGATTTAAAAGTTGTCCCTCGGACGATTGAGGACGATTGATTGAAAATCTCGTCCCAGAGACGATTGCATGCGACTCATGCATCGACACTCGACGACAACAACGACAACATTCCTTCTTTAAAAAGTAGGAGGCTCAATGGGTGGCTCTTTTGCTTTACCTTCTTCTTTCCCTTGAGGCCAAGGTTTGGGTTGGAGCTTAGCAAAACTTGGGTTTTGGATTGGTTTGAGGCTTTTAGGCTTCTATGCCCTGGCCCCGGATTTGGGTGTATGCTTCCCCTTAAATGGCATTAGGCCGACATGCCCCATAGATGATGATCCTCAATTCGATTTTCTTTCTCTGCTCTGCGATGGTTTTGACAACCAATTGACCATGTACCCAAACACGGGTTCTTTGATGCATTGAAATCGTTTCCACGAGTCAAGGATAGACAAGATTAAGACTACATGATTGACTGTTTGACAAAGAGGTGGATTTTTACAAGGCCGAGGAATTTGATCGGCCTTTTGGACAAAAGGATGGACATTGATGAGACCGACAAGGCCAAGGAATTTGATCGGCCTTTTTGACAAGGGGGTGACAAGGGGGAATGGACATTGATGAGACCGACAAGGCCAAGGAATTTGATCGACCTTTTTGACAAAAAGATGGACATTGATAAGACAGACAAGGCTTGGGAATTTGATTGACCTTTTTGACAAGGGGGTGGATTGTGACAGACAAGGCTTGGGGAATTTGATTGACCAGGTTGACATGACGGATATGAGCAACTATGTGAATGGCTTGATTGGGGTGCCCCGAGTGAGCAAAGGTTGATACGGAAGAACATGTCAACTCGAAGGGTATGGAAGACTATGCTGACCCAAAGTTTCTGAAAGATGGCAACCATGCTTCACCATTGATGTCGAAATTGTCATGATAAAATTAGATTTTGATTTTGTGATTGTTTTACTCCGTCAAGTGATGTTCATTCAAATCTACAATAAAACACAAGATTTCTTGTCGTGAACCCATGCCCCAGATTGCTGATGATGCCTCATTGATTTTCCTTCAAAATGCCCAAGTTTAGAGGGGGTCATGAAGACTCGTTGATATGCCCCATTTGATTTTTGCTTTGCATGACGCCATGTTTTTGCACAATGCTTTGACTTTTTCAAGGGAGATTAGACTGCTCCCTTTTGACTTGAATTCTCACTATCAAGTTGCACTTTCCAATCTGAAAGGACTTTTATCTAGGTTATGATGGGGCCAAGGTTATGGGCTTAACAAAGGAAGGATTATAGGCTCAAAACATCTCATTTTTCCTTGGGGTTATTTGAGCTAGCAGCTATCTTGGACTTTTTGTGCCATTTTTGCTTCTGATGGGTGCTTTCATGTGCTTCTTCTTGCTTTAAATGAGCACTTCCTTTCATTCGTTTCAAATTTCTTCAGTGTTCTTCATCTTGTTGCACCCATGTATTTGACAAGCCTATGAGTTTGGCACTTTCATTGTTATGATACTTTGAATCTTCACACGCTTGTATCTTTGGCCCTTTTATTCTCATTGTTGGCCATCATGTGTTTGACACTTTCATATTTCTTGTTTCACCCAAAGGTGGGGGATAGCCGCCTAGCCGGGTTCTTTTCTTTTTCAAGGAAATTGATTCAGCTCAAAAGGGCTTTGCAATGGATATTTATGTGGGGAATCAAACAAAGAATGCCTTTCTTCATTTTGAATTGTGCAACTTGATGTGGAGAACTCATGCTTGCTCTAACTTTTGCCTAGATCTCATTTTGAAGTTTGATCTAGCGAGCTTTTTGCCTTAACTTTTGCCTAGACCGCCCTTACGGGTTTTCGACCTAGCAGGCTTTTTCTGTGTCAAAGCATTGCTTCTTGATGGCGCTGGGGAATGGTCCATTGAAAATCCTCCTTGTACGGGGCGAGAGTTCAATCCAAATCCATCTCGTGTTTTGAAGTGATTATCATGTTTCTCAAATGATGGTGGAAAACAATTCCAAGTTGAGGTATTATTACAAAAATCCAAGTTTATGATTGACAATTTTAACACAACGGGGACAACATTGATTTTTGATAGTTACGACCGAACCGCGAAGGGTTGCCTACGTATCCCTTTGCAAGGAATCAGGTCGCGCGTAGTTCAGGACTACAAAGTTGACTCTATTTTTGGTGTTTTTCTTTTTTGACAATAACAACAAGACATTACAGACTCGAACATGAAAACACATAGACGAGGAAAGCAAAACATAAACAGACTCGAAACGCAAACTGACTCAATTTGAAGTGAAAACTTGACTCGACACTTGAAGACTTCCAAGACTCGTGGAAGATTGAATTATTGCATGGCCATCGATGGTTCATTGATTTGGCGAGGTATTTGGTTTTGCCAAAGGGTGCGAGATGGATCCGTTGTCAATGAGATCTTGAATCTTGTGGCGGAGGCGTTGGCATCTCTCGGTAGGGTGACCGGGTGTTTGGTGATAGATGCAGAAGGTATTCGGGTTGTAGGAACGTGGGGGATTTTGTGGGGGTGGAGTTGGTTGAAGTGGTTTGAGGAAACTTGCCATGAGAAGCTCTTCATAAACCAAGGGCAAAGGAGCAGAGAGTTGGGAAAATTTTCTTCGTCGGCTTTGAGGGCGGTTGATTTGGGTTGTGACTTCGTTGACTGGTTCAGTTTGGTTGGGATCATTGTTGGTGAAGCTTGAAGAGGCATTTTTAGTGGAAATGAGGCTGATTTGATTGATGCCGAGGTTTTGTTTATGCTGAGGAATGGGGTTTAATATGATGTTGGACTCGAGTGGCAGAAGAGAGATGGTTTTATCGTCAATGAGATCTTGAATCTCATGACGGAGGCGTTGACAATCGTTGGTGGTATGACCGGGCACTTGATGGAAAGCACAGAAGGCATTTGGATTATGGTAAGTTGGGAGCTTTTGAGGTAAAAAAGTTGGTGAGAGTGGTTTAAGAAGACCGGCCATGAGAAGCTCCTCAAAGACCGAGGACAGAGGTGCGGGGAATTGGGAGAATTTTCTTGATTGGTCTTTGGGCCGGTTGATTTGGATTATGGTGGTGGTTGGTTTGGCTTTGCTGATGGTGCTGGTTGAGAAGTTGGGGTTGATATTTGTGGAGCTGGGGGTGGCTTTTGCATTGTTGTTGGTAAATGGTGTTTTGGCTTTCTCGGGGTAGACCTTTTCGCCTTCTGGAGTGAGGTTTTCCTTTTCAACGTCCCAGTGGTGCATCTCTATAGGTTTGAATCCTTCCATGATAGATTCCTCTAGTTCAGAGAT
This sequence comes from Vaccinium myrtillus, assembly GCA_016920895.1. Taxonomy (NCBI): domain Eukaryota; kingdom Viridiplantae; phylum Streptophyta; class Magnoliopsida; order Ericales; family Ericaceae; genus Vaccinium; species Vaccinium myrtillus. Next base: position 62,205 of record JADGMU010000719.1, on the reverse strand, counting down.
CTTGGCCAAAGCTGCAGCCGTTTCGGGACTATTTTCGGGTCGTTGGAGGTTCTCTTGGACCCCCGGAAGACGGTCACGGATGTCTTGCACCATGATTATGAGCTGGGTGATTTGATTTCCCAGGTTATTCACAGCCATCTTGAGTCCTTCGATTTCAGCTGGAACATCCATGTCTTGAGGTTTGGGTTGAGTCAACTTCTGCTCGGGAAGTTGTAAGGCTTCTTTCTTGGATCAATGGCTCGGGACCGACAAAGAAAGCAAAAAGGTCAAGCTCGACAGCCCCATCTGGTTTTATTGAAGGAAATGTTGTGCATGTGTCATTGTCGTGTCGTCCCTAAGATCCGATTACCGGTCTCGGTCTCACTTAAGGCATTGCACGGATGTGCGAAACAACAACCACGGGTAAGTCGTGACAGTGTGTTAAATCCCAATCGTCGTGGAATCAAAGCCAATCTCCTTATAGACTATCCGAGACAGAGCAATAAGGTTGTTGAAACCCGGATACATGCACTTAAGGCTAGCCCGAACACGGGAGCCGCCGGTTCGAAACCTATAGCACGGCAAACACCGGAGGTATCTCAAACTCTGTGGATTTAAAGTCTCCTAGACTGAAGTCGACAGCTTTGGAAGATTGCCCCAATCCTCAAGTTTTCTTTTAAGTGATAAGTCCTTGATATCGGATGATCGGATTTGGGAAATTCTGATTCACACGAATTCCGACAATGATCTAAGATCAGATGCCTAAGGGCGATTGACCCTTCTCGGGCCAATGTCCCTTAAACCCGTTTAGATCAGTGTTTAGGAATTTGATGATCCAAATTTTTCCATGTCCGGTCATCCTAAAGGCTAACTTGTAAGAATAACGCGCATATGGGATGCACGACTCATCATCGGGCCAAGGCAACCTCCTACTAACTGCAGAGGCACTAAAACAAAACGGGATATTTACACGAAATATCTATACAAACGACGCTCGCGACGACTGCATTCGACAGCTTTGGAAGATTGCCCCAATCCTCAAGTTTTCTTTTAAAGCAATAAGTCCTTAAAATTGGATAATCGGATTTGGGAAATTCTGATTCACACTAATTCCGACAATGATCTAAGATCAGATGCCTAAGGGCGATTGATCCTTCTCGGGCCAAGGTCCCTTAAACCTGTTTAGATCAGTGTTTAGGAATTTGATGATCCAAATTTTCCCACGTCCGGTCGTCCTAAAGGCTAACTCGTAAGAACAACGCGCATATGGGATGCACGACTCATCATCGGGCCAAGGCAATCTCCTACTAACCGCAGAGACTCTAAAACTAAACTGAAAAACAAAACGGACAAACGCTCATGACAACTATGTACAATGCAAATGCATGAATGCAGCATGGCATGGCGGGGAAAACGGTAACAGATAGCACGTTATCATGGTGGAGCACGAAACTTAACACACGGGTAAGGGTTATAAACGTGGGGTTCTATGGCTAATTATATGCAAAAGGCTGGTTTTGGTCACTGAGGGTACCTCGGACTCAAAATCAAAACCGCCTCCTACCGTCAAAGACGATAGTGACGATATGATTTATCACGGTCGAGGGCTGCTGGGCATTTCGGGATTCCCTGTCACCGGCAAGCCGGGCAGGATTGCCAAAACACGCCAGCGGGGCTAAGAACGATGCAAATGCAATGCAAAAATTAAATTTCAAACATTTGAAAAATCCCACAAAACATCTTTCAAATTAAACCCACTTTGATTAACACATATTTCAATAAAATTACACAAGTGTAATAAAAATTGCACAAGTGTAATTAAATAAAATATATATTAACCAATATTCCCCAGCAGAGTCGCCAGCTTGTGGACGGCCCACCGGAAAACGGTTCGGTTTTGGCGTTTGAAAAGATTGAAGATTGTTAGAGTCGCCACCCGGATTTTAGGTCCGAACCCGAGAAACCGATAAAAGATGACTCACTTGCCCATTGAAAAAGATTTTACTAGTCATGGTGAAACCAAAGATTTCTCGGATTCGGGGGTTTGGTTACGAGAGGGGAAGGGTTTTACGGCACCCCTCTCGCCCGGTCCGTGAACCGGTCTCTACTCAACATTTTGTGGGATTTTGGAAATGTTTGAAATTCAATTTATTCATGAAAATAGGGGATCGGGAATGGGAATCACATAAACAATAAAAACATAAAATGTATGTCTAAAGTGGATGCTTGTGCTTGATAATTTACATGAATGGTGATGATGATAACAAATGAAATTGCCACAAATATTTACAAAAAATGAGGAATTACAGAAAGTGTACAGCAATTCCAGAAATTTATGAACATGAAGCCTAATTTAATCAACGTAACTGATCCCAGAATGAGGCTTGAGCGCTCAAAGATGATGGCTTGAGCGCTCAATGTCCTCAAACCAACTTGAGCGCTCAATGCTTGTGGATTGAGCGCTCAAACCAGTTTCTGACTTCTGTGAGTTTGACCCTTTTTGCAGCTTCTCTTCTCATTCTTTGCAAGATTAAACGTTTGTAAATACTTTTCACAGATAAATAGATCAAAACACAAGGGTTTGATTTCTCAAAGATCGATGAAAAGAGAAGAATCATCACAAAATTAGCAAGGGAAACTCTTGAAAATGGAAGAGAGAGGGGATTCGAGATCATGAACACATGAAAAACAACCCACACACACCAAAAATGAACTAAAACATGATCCATCATCAAAACAGTTAACAATGTGCAAATAAGCCAAGAACAGCTTGAGCGCTCAAAGGTATGGCCTTGAGCGCTCAAGCCATAATGTGGCTTTCTGATTTCTGACCTTGTAGGCTCATTTCAAGTATGAGGAACTTGAATGAGCCCACCGGTCTCCCTCAAAGAAGACCAAAACAAAGTGATTTTCACATGATTTTCTACCTTTTCGGCTATGATCAAGGCTTGAACTTGTGGTTTGATGAATGGATGGGTAGTGGCTGTGTTTATGAACTATAGATGAAGTATTTTGGACAGAGGAGTGTGAGTGTAGGGCTGATTGAGTGATTGATTGAGTGGATGATGGAGTATTTGAGCTTAAAATGGTGATTTTGGCTTGGATGAGGTGGGTTTTGATGGAAGAGCTAGGTTTGGACGAAATTGATGGAGTGTATGGGCTGTAAATGGCTTATTAGAGTGAGAGAGGGGGGTCATGTAGTTGGTTTCTCAAAGACCCATGTGTTGTAGGCCTTTTAAAGAAGGTTTTTGGGTGATTTTGAGGTTGAAGATGATGGAGGATGGTGGCTATGGAGGAGAGGGAGGTTGAAGTGATGAGAGAGAGTGGGTTTGATCTCGATGGGGGAGAAAATGGCGGTAGGGGCAGCCAACCTTGTGAGTGAGGGAGTGGAGGAGGTTTATATAGAGAGAGAAATGGGAGGGAAATGGGTTTAATTTTTGAATTGGGTTTGGGGGGTGATTGAGGAGATGTTCAAGGGTCTAGGAAGTGTATTTAGGCAAAGAGAAAACATAGGTAGACGCTCCTCTTGCAAAGAGAATATCATTATTAAATGCTCTGCAAAAACCGATCTGGATCGATCAGTTGAGCGCTCAAAGCCATGGGCTTGAGCGCTCAAGGTGGTTTTTAGGGTTTGAGCGCTCAAGGTTGGGGCCTTGAGCGCTCAAGGCTGTTGCTCAAAAAGGTAAAACTTTGCGGAGCCACCCCGGGTGCTACCGAACTCCGTTTCGTGCGTGGTTTGAAGCGTTGGAAAGCTTGTTGAGTGTACTTTCTAACCCAAGTGGTTTGAACCCAAGATAATTTGTACATCCAAGTATGTGACCATTTTACCCTCAGAAGGTCGGGAAAACAAGTCATTTTGGTAAAACGACACATCTCCCTCATTTCAAAATGGATTGGGACATATTATATATCAAAAAGAGGGTTTTGAATGTACTAGAAGGTGGTGCAAGATTGGGTTTATTTTGAAGAGGTTTATGGATTGTTTGAAGGGTATTTTGGTCATTTTGAAGAGGTTTATGGATTGTTTAGTTTGAAGGGTATTTTGAGTTCAATCCTTGTTCTTAGCCTCGAGGTATGTTCATAGGGAATGCTCGGTCCCGGTTCAAAATGGTGTTAGGGTGTTTTCTGAGGGTGGTCAAGCCTTGTTTAGCCGATGAGGCAGGATTATATGGTGTGGACCATGGCCTAGACGTGGGGCAGGGGGGGGCATTGTCTTGTGGTATGCATCGAGAAGTTAGGATGATTCCTAAGCCCCGGGTGATAAGTGTTAAAAGAGGGATCACCCGGTTTAGGATAACTCTGTACGTTAGAATACCCCTGAGCAGCGTGAACTTGCTCTTCTGCAAAACCTGGAAACTGGTCTCTCGCCGGATACTCTGTAACATAATGGGCTGGACTAGCACATAGAGAGCAAGCCTCCTGAAAAGTAGGAGGAGGCGGGGTGGAAGTCGAGCCCAAACTCAAAAATTGGTCAAGTTTCTCAGCGAGAGGTGGTCAGAGGGGCTAACCTCATACAGACCCCGTGGCTTTGAAGAACTGGCCGCGGTGGTTGCCCTATCACTATGCTGGTAAGTGGCCTGGTGTTGGGAGGTATCACTCATTGTCTCAAAGAGCTCCCACGCCGACTGCTCATTCTTGTTCATTAATGAGCCTCCACATGAGGCATCAACCATCATCCTATAATGAGAATTCAACCCATCGTAAAAACATTGCACCAACTGCCACTGTGGAATGTCGTGGTGCGGGCACTTCCTAATGAGGTTACCATACCTCTCCCAGGCCTCGTGAAGAGGCTCATTGTCATTCTGTCGGAACGAAGTAATCAGTCTCCGATAATGAACTGTTTTGCCTATGGAGAAGTATTTTTTAAGGAACGCATCCTTAAGTTGATCCCAGCTAGTGATCGAGTTCGCGGGTAAAGTACTGAGCCAATGTTTGTCATTCTCTTTCAGTGAAAATTGGAACAAGATTAACCTAAGCACCTCACTAGGAAAATTATGAATTTTAAGTGTGGAGCTTATGGTTATGAACTCGTCAATATGCTGATAGGGATCCTCTTTAGTGAACCCGTGAAAGTTGGGCAACGCATTCAATATGCTAGTTTTAATCTCATAGTGGGTTGCCGTGAACGGTGGCAACTGGATGCATGATGGTGCGGCATAGGATGATGGCAAAAAGTGTGTGTGAAGTGGGGCAAAGGGCGCGGCACCGCCACCTGGCGGATTAGCACCACCACCTGGCGGATTAGCGCCATTCTCAACATCCCCCATTGAAAGTAAATCAGTCTCACTCTTGACCCTACGTCTCTTTCCGATATCCTGATTGAGAGGAATAAGGTCGGGTTTCTGAGACCGACGACCAAACATACACAGAGACAAGCAAATAGAAGGGAAACAAGACTTACAGTGAGCAACGATATCGCTTTTATATCACGGCACCGCTTTTCACTGGTCGATCCTGCTCAACTGAACGTTTCACCACTTGTGCCCTGAGTATCACTTAGCAAACAAAAATTAAAAAGCCCTAAACTAAGAATTAAAATAAAAATTAATCGAAACTAAGCAACCGTGCAAATTGTCCCCGGCAACGGCGCCAAAATTTGATCGTGTCGTGCCGAGTCAAAATTATATTTATAAGAACTTAGAATTAACTACTACTCAGAAGAATAGCGGTTAAGTCCGAGTGTCGATCCACGGAGACAAATGGCTGATTTGCGTTAATTCCAATTAGCTTTTAGTTCAATTCAGGAAAAAGATTGGTTTGATTGTTTGTGGAATAATTAAACTGAAGAGCACAATAATTAAAAGGATGAAACTGTTTGGGAAAAAGATCTAGAGTTTAGAATCCGTTCATACCGCATAACCAAGCACCGCATAGACATGATTAATATTCGAATCGCAAAGGATTATCGCTAGGGCTTGCAAACCCTAACGATAATCGTCAAGAAAATATAGAGATTGTTAAAAGGCATGGACTATCCCATAGCACAGACCGTCTCACTATCGCGCCACGATCCGTCTTACGAGCATAATCCATCTCAGAACTCCAATCACACCAATGAAAACAATTATATGTTTACGGTATTTGAACACATGAATACAAATACTCAATTGATTGGAAGAATAAAACCATGATTTCATTGATCATATGAAATCGAGTTCTTAACATATAATCCGATCCAAATAATAACCATAATCTATGCAGAAAAACAAGGTTACTTGGTGTAGAGCTTCATCCTCCCCCTAGAAAAGGGGTCTAGCCGGACATGGTGATGATCGACAAGCTTTGATTCGAAGAACGCATGAAGAACATGAAGAACAAAGTGTTTCTCTCTCAAACTAGCCTCTCTCAATAGTTGGGAACCCTAAAACAATGTTAGGTTATGATATTTATACCTAGGGCCCTCAAATTACACAAAAACCAGAAAAAACGCAAATTCCCGTCGCCATGGTCCGGACCACCGAAACCATGGTCCGGACCACGGGTGCAGTTTGCTCTCTACAGCTCGCGGTGACCATGGTCCGGACGGGGATATGCATGGTCCGGACCATGGACCCAAAAATCGGCCATTTGGTCCTCTTTTGCTCCTTGTCGCATCCTTGGCGCTTCTAAACCACTCCAAAGATGTTTTCCACGTCGTTGGGCACTCGGCACCTGTAACACCATTAACCAACAAACGCGAATCAAATAACAACCTAATTTGTCTAACAAAGTACGAGTTAACGAGGTTCAATGGGTGCTTTTCGACACCTATCACATTCAGAAATCAGTGTGTTGGGATTTATCAAAATAAATAAGCATTTATTTGGGTGTTTTTAAAATATTCCTATTCTTTAGAAGTCTCATTTTATGTGTGGAGGTTTGCAACTTTTTGTCTAAAGTTGTGGTTTGTGGAGAGTAGTGACTTTTGGTTCATTTTTCTAAAAGTTGTGTCTATTAGTTTACACTAATTAGATGCGGATATTGGATTGAGACCAAAAGGTGTGCAATTCTAATAAAGGGTCGTGCCCGAAATTCTTAACGGAAATTCTTAACGGAATTGTTTTAATAGCACCGAATGGGTGCCTTTTGCAGCAAGCACCAAATGGTGCTTTGGTTCAATTTAATTGAAAAGCACCGAATGGGTGCATCATTTGAATTAAATTGGCAACCTGCCATTGGTTTAGTCAAAGGGTGTGGCAACCAAAAGTTGCCAATGGTTCATTCCAACAGGTGCTATTTAAGGCCTATATATAAAGGCCTTGGTTCCGATTGTTGTGCATGTACTCTCAACATATTACTCTCGGACAAAATTCGACTCTCCATATAAATAAATTAGGCTTTAGTTCTGTGTTTTGTTTTACTGCAGTAACAAAATACAGAAATCCTTGGTTCTTTCGATCCTATTTTCGACTCGGTATTCTGTTTGTCCTTCGTTTGTGCGGACGCAGGCAGAAGATCATTGAATGGATCAGGCTTCGTTGTATCCTCGAACAAATTCGCTATCAACCCGGTGCACACCAAATGGTGGGGGCGAATACTGTTTTCGGAAAGCGACATCGTAACGTGCCTTGAAGCAAGTACCAACATCAAGGCGTTCAGTTTTTCGAAGACTCCCGGATTTTTGCACCAACAATCGAAAACAGTATTCCGGAATGACGTCAACATCAAGGTCTCTGCGACAATTGACACAAGATCGTTTCTCTACATGGGGAATTCGTATACCGCTCCTATCAAAGGCAATGGCAAAGTGGATTTGGAGTTCACTTCTGGGAATGTTTTGACTTTGACCGATGTTTACCATGTACCAGAAGTTAGGAAAAATCTTGTATCTGGTAGCCTGCTTGATAAGCATGGCTTTAGGCTAGTGTTTGAGGCGAACAAATTTTTCTGTCTAAGAATGACACATTTGTTGGAAAAGGCTATGTTTGTGAGGGCATGTACAAACTCAACGTTAATAACACATTCACATTTTCTGCTTACTTGCTTGATTCTCTTTCTTCATGTCATAATCGTTTAGGACATGTTAATACTAGGAAGATGGATATGATGGTTAAATTAGATTTAATTCCTAAGTATGATGTTGATATGGTTGATAAATGCAATGTATGTTCACTTACTAAAATCACTAGAGTTCCATTTCCTAAGATTGTTAGAACTACAACTTTGTTAGAACTTGTTCATAGTGATGTACTCTGATTGGTGGAGCACTAAATAATTCTTCCCTTTTTATACATTTTCCTACTTAAGTTTGCAGACTAGGTCAGAAAAAACTTGTGAGGCTACGCATTCAAAACGAGAATGGGCAATACTCCTGTAAAATTAACTGCCTTACATAGGACTCGAACAACAAAAAACATGACAATCTTACTTCTGCATCGGGGCATATCACTGGTCTCACACGAAAGATTTAATACGTTCATCATTTGTTAAATATTTTCTCAAGTAGCCATATGAAAAATAAACACAATCGAATAACTATAAATGCATGCATGATCCTATCGGCTATCGAGGATTCTAAATGAAAAATTAGACAGTTTGATCAAGCACCTATAATTATTTAATTGAGTTAATTTTTTGTAAAGCTACTAAAAACTATTTTATAAGTAATAAACGGATCAACTTTTTTATTTAAAACCTTTAAGTGAGCCCTATAAGTCCATCGATGCACCATTAGTGCAAGCCTTATTGGTGCCATAGTATAATGATTTGTACCATAAAGGTTGTTGGAATTTGAATAACATGAGGCCCGTTTAATAAGAATTCGGCTTCCCTGCCGTTGACTCCCTATGTTCCAAATTTCTTATCTATTTTCAATATTCTCAATGCCTCAAGAAATTATTTATATATTTTTTTTGGGTAAATTAGCTTGAAATTAAAAGAGGTTAAACGAATGTACAGCCTACAAGGGGCATACCCCAGGAAGGACAAAAAGAAAATAGAAGAAATCAAAGAAAATTGCGTGATCCCCGGCACAACCCGCCGGGGTGGGAAGATAAGAAGTACCGGCACATCCCGCCGGCATAGGTGTAGATACGCAAAATGCACTAAACGTAGCAGATAATTGTTTTAATGCCATGCACAACCCGCAAGGCTAGGATAATATCAAAAAGCTTGCGCACAAATGGATAACATGTTGTGGGTCCAAGAAGAGACTCCATCGTATGAAATGTGAGTTAACCCGTGCTCGCGTCCCTTTAGCCTAGCTATCCCAAAGGAAAGAGCGGCATTAGAGACTTGAGCACGGGCATGCAGAATAGCAGTATCTAAGTGGTGATATGTATGGAACAACCAACCCTCAACAGTGGAAACAACAGTAGCTGAGCAACCCGGACCAAATGAGATAAGCCTCTAGCAGTTCGGCAAACAAATATACCCAATGGAACCCTCCCATAGAACCCTTTCACTGAACACATGCCTAGTTTGCTACTCACTCCAAACATCATAGTCTAGGCTCCCAGACATCAGGCTTCCTCTGTTTCCGGTGACTGTTCATATTGGTTGCAATACAGAATGGCCAACTCTCAACCATTAAGCAACAATGGCATAGCAACTCGAACATAATGAAATAAGCCTCTAGCATTTCGGCAAGCAATAAAACCCACGGGTACCCTCCCATAGAACCCGTATACTAAACACATGCCTAGTCTGCTCAATGCTCCAACCACCAAAGTCCGAGTTCCAAAGTCATCATTCCTCTATAGTTTCCATTGGCCATCCATAATAGAAGCAGATAGATCCATAAATGTGAAAGTTGACCCACTGGAAGATAAAGAGCCGTGCATACTTCCCGTCACAATGCATAAAGCAATAAATGTTTCCAATCTCAACAATGGAGCACAACAATAAAGAACTCGATCCAGAGGAAATGAGCTCCAGTATTTCGGCAAGCAATAAACACAAGAAGTCCTCCCCATAGATCTCTGTGTTCTACGCCACGCCTAGTTAAAATATGCTCCAACATCATCATCCAACCAAAGTTAAAATATGCTTCAGAACGTCACAAATTATGGTAACTAATACATAGGACGACCGACTCTCTTGGGTCCAACAATAGTGCAACCCGAACCAAACGAGGAGCCTCTGATTTTCGGCAATCAGTACACACAAGGAACTCCCTCAAGAACCCGTGAGACACATGCCTACTCTATCACCCACTCCCACATGCCTAATCCAGATTCCAAAGACAGTCTAACCCAATTAAGTAGTACAGTCCGTGTAATTAGCACCGAAGTCAAACAAAAAAGTGCCCCCTTTAACAATGGAGACAACAAATGCAGAGCAGCTCAAACCAAATGAGATAAGCCTCAAGCAGTTCGGCAAGCAATAAAACCACGGGTACCCTCCCATAGAACCCGTACACTGAACACATGCCTAGTCCACCACCCGCTCCAAACATCATAGTCCAAGCTCCAAACTCATCGTCCCTCCAAAGTTTCCAGCAGGAGAAAATAGATCCATAAATGTGTAAGTTAACCCACTGGACGAACCAACTGACCCTCAACTGTGGAAACAATGATAACAGAGAACCTCGAAACAAGTGTGATAAGCCTCTGGCATTTCGGCAAGCAATAAAACCAAGGGAACTTTCCCCGTAGAACCCTGTACTGAACACATGCTTACTACACCACTCGCTCCTAACACCGTGATCCAAGATCCAAGGTCAACATACATCCACAACTATTGGGTCGAGAACAGTCCACCTAGTGAGGAGCTTTTGATTAGGGCCCTAAAAGCACCCTATAAATTAGGTTAAATCAGCCACATGGGCCATATTGAGTGAATCTCGGGTACAAGACCACACTCATGATGATGTAAGTGGAAGGCCCACTGCCTTGTCTTAAAAACAACAGCTGTAAGAAACACGCTACTAGTATGAAGTGGACAGCCCGGATGGAAGGGCCCAAAGACAAATGGCCTGCCCTATTTTGCATTAGCAATGGTCCAGGCATTTTGGTAAATTAGGCCCAAACTTGGCCCACACTTCTAGTTTGACCTTTTGACCACCGATACTTGTTTAGGACTAGCATGTGGTGGTACAATTAAGACTCTGGCCCACAGCTCAGCCCACAACTTTCCCGAAATGGTGGGGAACAACTGTGACCCAATTGTACCACCCAAATTTCCATGACCAGTTGCATGCAGCGAGTGCACCCACGCTCTTCTCCTCCAAGGAGAAAGGGGTACTCAGTAGAGACTGAAACTCTCATGTATTGAACGAAATACAGATCCCCCATCTTCAACAGAAGCAGTTCAACACAATTAAAACATGTAGTTGGCGTATCAAAAAAATGGATGCCCCAGAAATTTCAAACACGCTACTAGGATAACAGAACCCATTCATACTTTGCAAAAATACGAACTGTAGACTGAATTCGTGTACCTTTCTCTGATTTCATATTGAATCTGACCTGTAGGTTGGAGAACCACCTCAGATCCCCTTTTGACACCCACTTGATTTGAATTGGTGGTGACCGAAAAACCCAGATAACCGAGAAAACCAGATGATTTTAGAGCCCAGATTGGGTGAATCTGGGTTAGCTCCACGAAAAACACTCCTGAAGTGAAATATCCAGCCTTGAGCCTTCGATTAGAACCCCCTTTGACATTGAACGTGAAAGGATAGATGTATAACTGCAGTCGTCTGGAATTTCTTCGATTCGACTGGAATGAAGAGCCGAAGGGGTTCGCACAAAACCCATTTGAACCTGCGGTATGAAACCCAACAGCAGTTGAGACTCGATTCTGTCTGGTGTCATGTGGAGCCCTTCACAAACGAGATGGATGAGATATGTATAGTGGTGATGGATCGTGAATTAAGCATTCAACCGGAGTGATTGAAGCTAGATCTGAAAAATTGTGGTAGGGGGAGTGCATTCTCTCTCTAGAAGCTCTCAACCCCTTGCCTTTTACTTGAGCTTCATTCGGTAGAGTTTTATTTGTCATCGAAATTATTTATATTTTCAAATGTATCATCTTAATATATATATATATTCAATATGAATTTTGTTTGTCAGTTCTCGATGAGTTTTATTAAACAACGTTTTCAAAATTGTAAAAAATAATGTAGTTTAAAAAATATAAGCAATTGAAAAATGACACATTTATACATAAATTGGGAAGAAATTCGGGACCGAGGGGTAAAACTATAGAGGGCAACTCGTGCAAATGTAGCCGACCAAAAAAGTTTGTAGTTGTCCATGTCAAATGAAAGATTATTGTACAGAAAAAACATTATCTTACCTATAAAATACTATCTTACCCAAAAATTTTTTTACAAACTTGTTCCCTTCTCATGAAGAGAAAAACGAAATTGACAAAGAGGTCTTGAATTGAGATTTTAGAGGTTTGCTTCCACCTAAGATATTAAGTTTGATTCCCAATGTAAAAAACTCTTGGGGCTAACTTTTGGGGCTATTCGAGGTTATGCACGGTTATTAACTTTAGAGCCCTAGAATAAGATTTTAGGGAGTTGCTTCCACCTAAGATATCAAGTTTGATTCCCAATGGCAAAAACTCTTGGGGCTAACTCTTGGAGCTATGGTTATGCACGGTTATTAACTTTAGAGCTCTAGAATCAGATTTTAGGGAGTTGCTTCCACCTAAGATATCAAGTTTGATTCCCAATGACAAAAACTCTTGGGGCTATTCGAGGTTATGCACGGTTATTAACTTTAGAGCCCTAGAATCAGTCGAAGACTCGAAATAAGTTCAAGCTGGCCCGGATATCGGTTATTTAAAAAAAAAAAAAAACAGACACAAAGAAGGAGCATGTGACTTTACCTGGACTGGACAATTGCTTCCTGTAAATCTGGAGGGGCAATAGCCCTGGTCGCACGATAAAGAAAAGGTAGGCCCGTGCCAAATCAATAGCGTCAACGACTACCTTGGCTTGCATTTAAATTTAAAATGCTACCAACCTCCCCGAATCTCTCACTTCCCCGGTATTAACTTACCTGACTCCTCAATTGCTCGTCACCTTGGTTTTAAGTCCACTCCCACACGCCAGAGCTTCACGCTGGGCAAAAACGACTCACACAAGCCCACCGTTTCGTGTTAATTAATTGATGGATTCGAAGCCGACGCCGGCCGTGAGGTTCACGCTGGGCAAGCAGTCGTCGCTGGCACCGGAGCTAGGCGACGATGATAACAACTGTGAGTCTGTCAGTTGGGAAGAAGAAAAGGAGGGAGAGATTGATGGGAGGGTTAGGCTGATGTATTTGGCGAACGAGGGCGATTTGGAAGGGATCAAGGAGCTCTTGGAATCCGGCACGGATGTTAATTTCCGTGATATCGACGATCGAACGGCGTTGCACGTGGCCGCTTGCCAGGGTTATAGTGATGTTGTGGACTTCTTCATTAAGAATGGCGCTGAGATTGACCCCAAAGACCGCTGGGGAAGCACGGTATACCATACACTCTCTATCTCTGTTCATATGTTTTCGTACATATTCATTTTGGTTGAAAATTTATCGGGTTTGATTTATTTTGTTTCGTTAAGCTATATTATCTAATTACTCACGAATCTAGCTTAATTTTCTACTTAAGCTTCATACCATTGATACAGTGCAAAAAATAGTTTAAAAAGAAGAAGAAGTTTATACGTAAAAACCAAATTATTGTATTTTTTTTTAACCCAGGAGTTGGCTTGAATCCCCTCAAACCCTAGTGTAGCTGCCCTTGCGTTTGAACCAAATACACGGTTATGCAAATTGGTTTATAAGTTTGGAGCCATATGACAGTGAGTACAGAAGCCTCAATCTCTTTGGATTGTGAGAAATGATGAGATAAAGATTGCGGAGCTCTTTCTCACCATATCTCACCATTCTTGTGAGACTTGGTTCTCACTACTTTTTGAGATCTGGTTAGAAAAGGGAAGGGCTCATGAAAATTTTCAGTTTGGTACTTTTCTTTCCATTTCTCACCAAATTATTCAATCCAAATGAGTGGTTTTGAGAGAAATTCTAATCTTTTATTTTCTTTTCTCACCGAATCACTCACTCCACAAAAGGGGCTATTTAGACTTGAAGAGAATTTGTTATGGCGGTGGTCGGCAGAAGCCAATATAGGTAAACAGACCTGGGTTGCAAGGTCACCGTAGAACTAGCACGATTATGATACTGGGATTTTGGAGACATCTAACACAGAACTAATTGGAAGTAGGTGCTTAGCAGTAAATAGAAATTAGGAAGTGATACAAACCAAAGGGGAGAGAAACAAACCAAGGCATTGCATATATCGAATGTTTGTTTATTACAATGAGAGAGAGCAATGCTTAAATAGAAAAACATAGGAAACCCTAATAATACAAAAAGACTAAACTATCCTGAGCGTAAAAGAGTTTGAGTAGCCTCTGACCTATCAAGAACTCTAAATACAAGTTATATAACTGGTTAAGTGAGTTTGTATCTATCATGCATGTATGCTCAAGTCTCTTTGACTTTTATCAAATAAACTTGGCTAATTAAGTGGATAGGTTCAAATATTGTATTTCATTGCTTAGCCGAAATCACTCAAAGTTTCTTCTAATTGAAACCTTCTTCATATCAACAAAGGAACTTTATCACAAAACACTATCCAACCCCCACTTTTATGGGCATGTGTATTTTTTTAAAACAAGTGGAAGTTGATACATGTCCTGGATACCATAGCAAAAACTGTACGTCGAGAATTTTTTTGAAGACGAGCATATGTTTGGCAGCTAGTGCATATAGTCTATGTCCATATATATATGGATCACCATCTAATGTTGTGAACAGCCTCTTGCAGATGCAATACATTATAAAAACCATGATGTGATCAAACTTCTGGAGAAACATGGTGCAAAACCTCTGGTATGCCGTTTATGATGATGAAGTTGCTTTTGAACTTCAATTTCTCTAGGCTGTTATGTAATCTCGCTCATATACCTTAACCCTGTTGGTTGACATTGTATTCTCCTTCTTAATGATGATTTTTACCATTTAGATGGCGCCGATGCACGTAAAAAATGCCCGTCAAGTCCCAGAGTATGAAATTGACTCGAAGGAGCTTGACTTTACAGATAGTGTTGAGATTACTAAGGTAGTTTGGTATTCTTTGTCTGGAAATATTCTGGTCCTAATTCATGCTTGCTTTTGAAATTACATGTTCAACACGGTTATTAGTTATTACCGTTCTTTATCATATCTGACCCTCCTCATGCATTCTGTCTTGCTGATCTTTTTGTTCAAGTTTTGCTGCTTATGGTGTTTGGTGTACTTAACTTGATAATAAACTTCTATGCAATAAGCATGAGTATACCCTCACCCCAATAGCTAGGTTTGGGGATTGAGTTCTACCTCGCAACATGGTATCAGAAGCAAGTACCCTTGGACGGGTTGGTTGGATGTCCCTAGCCTGCACCGTAGTGCATGAAGGAGGTTCATGTAAAGACCTCATCCCTTGAGTTTGGCAATGATGTGTGCTAGGTAAGTGTGAAGGTACCCTCACCCCAATAATTAGCTGTGTGGTTCTACCCAACACTGTAAGCAATACTATAGACAATTATGATATGATAAGGGATGTATTACAAGACGAAAGTATGGACCGCTGGAAATATTTTATGAAATGAAATGGAAGAAGTGCTTGGAGACGAAGAGAAAGAGAAAGCCAATCCACAAGCAATCACGCTCGGGTTTGGTCAATCACTCTAAAAGATGCATTAACATTTCAATGATTAGTTCTTATCCACTAGAAGTTACCTGTTTGCCTATGGAGTTGGATTGTGATGGTGGAATCTTGGTGTAATTCTGTTTACTAAACTCAATACTTCCGTTGCGGTGATCATACTTTCATCTTTTTCCTCGAAAAAGTTGTAGTTCATCTCTTATAAACTAACCACTGAGATATATCCCAGGGAACCATTTGTATAGCATCATGGCGAGGTATAAAAGTTGCAGTGAAAAAGCTTGAGGAGGAGGTGACTGTTGATGAAGATAAAGTGTGAGTTGTCCTATGATGGTGGTTCTTTTCCTTTTCACATTATTTTGCTGAAATTTTGGTGTCCTTTTGCTTTTATGCAGGAGGGCTTTCAGAGATGAGCTAGCTTTGCTACAGAAGCTACGGCATCCAAATGTGGTCCAATTTTTGGGTGCTGTAACTCAAAGTACTCCAATGATGATTGTAACTGAATATTTACCCAAGGTCTTTCCCCCTGTTTTGATTACCAGCTCTTTTTTTATTTATTTATTTGTGATTTGACAAACTTAAATGTTTGATGATTTCCAAGTCTTGGATGGCTAATACCCACATTAGTATATATCTTTGGGCTTATATGTGTTCTTTCCGACCTAGCTATTTATCCTGGCAAATACAACTGGTGAGGTGCTTCACCTTTTACATCATGTCTTACACTTTGCTGAATGTCACCAGTCCTTGGTTCTTATATCTTAAGTATCTGTTCAATATAAAACTGAAATATTTATGGTGTTTATAAATTTCTTTCCAAGGTTTTGATGTCAAGGATAGCCGTCTTTTCCTTTTCTTGAATGTTTGGCTGTTCCCTTGGAGAAGTTGATGTACCCTGACTGTTTCTTACTAAAATCTTTTCATCTTAGCAAATGAGAAAATGTCCCTAGTTTCTTTCAGGTTAGGATTCACTAGTCTCAACCTGCCTTTCAATTTTTGTTCATTGTCTGTCCTCTACTCGTTGCATTCATGCCTGAGTGCCTGACAACCATAGCTTTTAGAAGTTCATGTACATCCTTGGATGTTGCGAAGGTGTTCACGTGTCTTATTGATTTTTTGTTCTTTTACTATACACTTGTATTATCTTATAGCTTGTGCTTACTTGTCTTTGTTATAATCATTTTTGTTTTCACTGTTAAAATTCTAGGGGATTGGCTTCTAATAGAGAATGGGTGATTCTATCCGCAGCCCTGTATTTACTCCGTGTAACCCACAAAAAACTCCTCCATTTCCATTTATTGTGTGAAGACCAAAATGCCCCCGAACTGCGTTTTTTTTCAACATTCATAACCCGAAATATGTGAACTTTTTCAACATTCATACCCCGAAACATTCCGAAAAACGATACCGGAGAAATTCACATGTTTGATTTCACAAATTTCGACATTAAGAAGCTGAAAATATGGTTATATTTCGACATGTTATTGTCGAAAACAACAATATTTTATCCACATGTATCTAGTTCGACATTCGGAAGTTGAATATAGACATACATTTCGACATGAGGATGTCGATGTCGAACATAGACAGGGTCCACTTTTTGAAAATTCGTCCTTCAATATAAATCGACATGCTGTTGTCGAAAATGGGTGTGTATTTCGACATTTAAAGTACGAAGACTGGTCGCGAGGGTAGTTTGGGCAGTTTAGGTGTATTTTGTGGGTTGTATGGAGTAAATGATGGGTTGCATGAAGAAAATGAAAAAAATGGGTTACACGGAGTAAATAGAGGGCTGCGGATAGAATCACCCTAGAGAATTCATTGTTGTTGAATAGATATCTCCTATGCAACACGGACACCGACACGGATACAGACATAGGACACAGAAATTTAAAAAAAATAGACACGGACATGAGCACGGCGGGGACACGGTAAAAATAAATAAATAAATAAATGTGTCATATATATATATATATAATGAACTTCCAATCAGGTCCTGATGGATTCCCATCAGAAACTCCAATTTCCCGATCAAATTTTCATGATCCGAACTGTTCAATGTATTTAAAAGGTGTTTTTAAGGGTCCCTGCGAGAAATCAGTGAAAAAAAATTACTTGGGGAAGGCTTGATCCGATCAGTTTTCGTTAAAAAATATATATACAAGAAATTTCTAGTGAGGGCTCCCTTAAACTACCTACGGTGCGGGATTTTTTTATTCCGGATCGAATTTCGACATCTGAATTGTTAGATGTGTTTAAAACATGTTTTTATGGTCCACCGCGAGGATTCGTCAAAAAAAATACTCAGAAGGGCTTGATCCGAGCAGTTTTCGCCCTTCCAGGTA
The DNA here is from genome assembly GCA_016920895.1 of Vaccinium myrtillus. Taxonomy (NCBI): domain Eukaryota; kingdom Viridiplantae; phylum Streptophyta; class Magnoliopsida; order Ericales; family Ericaceae; genus Vaccinium; species Vaccinium myrtillus. The sequence goes on along the minus strand of JADGMU010000719.1, from coordinate 44,254 downwards.
TTTTTTTTTTTTGATGAATCCTCGCATAGACCCTTAAAAACACGTTTTAAACACATTTAATGGTTCGGATCGTCAAAATTCGATCCGGAAATGAAAGTCCCGCACCGTAGAGTTTAAGGGGGCTCTCATGAGAAATACTCCTTTACACACACACACACATGTATATATCTAAGTTTCTAATAAGGGATCCCTTATTTTGCTACGGTGCTGACCTCATAGTTCCCGGCCATATTTGATGATCTGAACTGTTCAATTTGTTTAAAATATGTTTTTCAGGGCCACCGCGAGGAATCACAAAAAATATACAGTTTTATGAAAAAATGCTTGGATCAAGCCTTTCCTAGTCATTTTTTTTTGTTGATTTCTTGAGGACCCTTAAAAACATGTTTTAAACACATTGAACGGTTTGGATTATCAAAATTTGATCGGAAAAGGGTTGGTCCGCACCGTAGCAAAATAAGGGATCCGTTATTAGACGGGGACTATATATATATATTCTGATATACTTATGTAGAGTGAGTGAAAGGGAGGGAGAGAGAGTGAGTTGTGAGAGTCAGGGAGTGTATATGTGGGACATGCGTGTCCATAATGTGTCTCTCTCCAAAAAATAATTTAATTTAAGGGCACGCCACCTAGCGTTTCCAATACAGCAGAAATGTGTTTTAATTTAATGTGTCCCCGTGTCCCATACAGCAGAAATGGCGAGCTCTAGAAGTGTCGGTGCTTCATAGGATATCTGCATGTCAGATTTGAAGATGTTTGTTCTAACTAAAATCTTACCAGTTACAATAACGTTCTCTTATCATTGTGTGTAAATTGCAGGGTGATCTTCGTGCATTCTTAAAGAGAAAAGGAGCTCTAAGAACTAGTACAGCAGTGAGATTTGCACTTGACATTGCAAGGTTCATTACTCTTTCTACAATCCAGCATAAGTGGCCCTGTTTAGAATATTTTGTCGGAGGATCTGCTCTTTGACATTAGCATCGGATGTTCTAAAGTTTTGCATAAAAGATCGGAAGAGAACAAATCACAACTGTTGAGCAAAAGACTGACTGAATAGTCAAATATCCTATCAAGCAAGGAATGCTCAATGAACTGGTTGGAGCGGTGAACAACTACGAGAATAAAAAACCTAGGCTTTGCGCTTGTTTGTTAAGGACTTGCTCAACACCTGCTGGAAAATTCTGAAAATTTGACTGTATTTGACTGCTAGGAAATGAGAACTATCTTACAACATGCTCAAGTAACATGTGAGCATTTGAAATATACAGATAGTTAAGAACTCCATGGGACTTTTTTTTTTATAGGTCAAGAACTACGTAGGTTTTCACCATCAACGAAACTCAACAACACAAAGTTTTAGGCAGAACTTAAGAAGACTTCTTTGGTTGAATTCAAATGAAAGAGGCCTATAAATATATATATTTTTTCATCTCTCGCTTTCCTCTTATTTCTTTGATGTTGAGGACAACAATGGTTACATGAAGATCGACTTTGACAAGGATTAAATATATGGTTGATAGGGCAAAACATAGCAATCCACTAGAATAAAAAGTAGGAAAATTAAATTGGAACTTGTAATGGTTGGTAGAAGCAATTTTTGGGCTTATGCTGTAAACATACTAGAAATTAGAGAGAGCTCTGTTTTATCATTAGGATCCTAGTTACAAGAAGTAGATACAACTTAAGGGACTGGGATTCTTGATACATTTCAGCAACCGGATTACTGGAGTTCAGGTTGGATGACAGTCAAACTTTAACAGTACCTCTTCGTTTGATCAGCTTGCGTAGGCTTTTCTGTCCACGCTTGGGTGGTGTTAGACTGTTAGGACACCAAAAAGCACTTACAGAGCTCTGGTTTTAAGCACTTGAGATTGGCATATTACTTTGCAATATTATCTCGAACGAGGGTTTTCTCAATGTGTTGCTGGACATTACTACTGGAGGTTCATTCAAATTGTAGCTTACTGTACAATGGGATTAATTAATAATGATAAATTACTGATAACAGCTACAGTAGGTATTGCTGTTATTAAGCTCATGGAAGGCTTATAATATTTGTCTCTGCTGTTATCTACAAGTAAATGCCCTGCCTGAGCATTTGACTTAGTTTTCCTTACATTACTTTTGATAATTTTCCAGGGGAATGAATTACTTGCATGAGAATAGACCTGAAGCAATAATTCACCGCGATCTTCAGCCTTCGTAAGTTTACCAGATTAAGCTTTAATTTTCCTTTTCCTTTTCCTCTTTGATTCTGATGTTGGTTATTACCTCTGCCTTACATACATGGTAATGTGTGTACTTGCATGAAGGTCAGAAAGAGTAGAAATATGTAGTAAAGGGCTTAATCTAGGTTCTATACCTTCAAATGAACAAAACAGAGTTTGTATTCTTTTGTTGGCATCTGAAGATGGACAAACTTTCTCATGTTGTTTGAGTAAGATAACAGAAACATATTGCGGGATGATTCCGGACATCTGAAAGTTGCAGATTTTGGAGTTAGCAAGCTGCTAAAAGTGACTAGCAGAGTCAAAGAAGATAGGCCTTTGATCTGTCAAGACTCTTCTTGTAAGTGTGGTTACTTAATGTTCGAATTCTACGCAGGATTTTCTGCATTAGGAATGAAATAGACCAACCTTTTCTAAATGGAATGGATATTATTGCCACCATAGCAGCTTTTACATTTATATAGTGAATAAATCCAGCTTTTCAACAGATATTATTGTTGGCATATAATTTCCAGTACGAATAAAGATTATTATTGGCATATATTTTCCATTATGAGTAAACATTATTATTGGCATAATGGCATCAGTACCCCTCATCATAATTTTTTAACGCATTCATGTTGACTGTTCTTGTTTCAAATACAAGTTAGATTAATGCTCGGTTTATACCTTCTCATAGACACATAACATGTCATGAACAGGCCGATACCTGGCTCCAGAGGTTTTCAGAAATGAAGAATATGATACAAAAGTGGATGTATTTTCTTTTGCTATGATTTTACAGGAGGTAAAAGACTTTACATCCTTGCTTTCGGCCCTAAATAGGTTTAGAGAGAGCTTGCTTGCTATGTTAAAAGTTAGACACTGTCAATATATCTGTCTTGTCACATGATTTCTCCTCTTTCTTATTTTTTATTTTGGTTCTGTACATATTAAGCTTGGAAGAGCATAATGTTTTTCCTCATCTGTGTGTGCGTGCGTGCTTCAGAAAGTTCATGAGGTCTATATACTTGCACCAATCTGATGCTTATACTTGTATGTCTTTTTTTCATTTCATGGACGAGAAGAGGTAGAATCTGTTAGATATGTAAAATATATGATCTATGGCATTTTAGACTTTTCCGAAAAATGCCAAATTATCAGCGATTGTGCTCCAGAAGTGATGCAACATCAGTTGCATTCAACTATCAGGTTCTCATAGCTCACTGAAGATTGGGTAATTTTTTGCTCAGACAAGCAATATATGCTCAAGTTGGTAATCTGTATTGAGAGCCCGCAAATGTTGCTCTGGAGAGGGGAAGATAAAGCTACTTATCATTGGTCTGTGGAGCCAAGAAATGATTGAAATCTGTATTTTCTGGTCATTCTAAGTTAGCACAATCAACATGGGTGAGGAGAAAATATTTTTAGCTGCAATCCACACGTTCATCATTTCTGGTTGTGTTTCACACATATTGCAACCTTCGGGGTTAAACAGCGCGAGTTTTTTTTTGTTGTTCTGTAGTCTTCTTAAGAGATGAGAACAAGAAGCTATAAACGAAAAGTTATGTACCTATCAACTACAATTCAGTGAATCTGTGAAAATGCCTAGCTTATGAGTACTTGACAAAATTCCATTGGTTATAACAGGCTTATAGTTGGATTTGTAATGTCCTACACTGTAGATGATTGAAGGCTGCCCCCCGTTTGTTTCAAAGCAAGAAAATGAAGTCCCTAAAGCGTATGTTGCGAAAGAGCGCCCTCCGTTTAGAGCTCCAGCTAAGCGTTATGTCCATGGACTTAAAGAGTATGTCTTTCGTGTTTCTTAATTATTGCTTTTGTGCCTTGCATATACCAAGATATCTTCTTGTTTCTGTTTCAGCAGAAACAAAAAAAAAATACGTTGCATGCAAAATGAGCGGAGATCAAAGCATAAACAAATGGTAGTAATACTGCTAAACAGCAAGCACTATTTATTGTCATGTACACCGATCATTGTACTCCTCTGTGGATAGACGTAGGACAGAAATTTGTCCTCCATGAATGATGTCCTCTGTCATTATTTCACTGATGTCATTTCCCTGAAGCATCCGTTCTTTGCTATTTTAGGGCCTTGCTATTTTATAAAGTTGTAGTTTTTTTTGTGCTTTCGACACATGATTCTTTTTTTTTCAGTTATGCAAGTGTGCTACTTTGTCATTGCGAGAGTCAACTTAGATCGAGCAATGGAATCTCACGAGGCTTTTATCTGTCCAAGACTTGTTTTCCATATATTTTGAAGTTATGTGAATTACCCTGGTTTTCCCCTTTCAGTGCTTGGGCTGTAACGATTTTTTTTTTAATTGCATGGACAAGCCGATCCTTTCCAAAGCAATGCAACATAATGTCTCATCTGACGTGACTTCTTGATTTTGGATTTTTTTAAATTACTCTCCAACGACTTCCTTTACTCGTTGATGCTCTTTACTCATGCGATTGAAACTAATAGGTACTACTATGAATCCCACTTTGTAAAGAAGTGCAGTCCATGTGTTGCTTGCAAAAAAGAAGTAATCTAACATCTCTCTCACTGCTACAAATGCATAAATAAGAACTTAGCTCTTGTGGTATTCTTGTACCTTGTTAACAGATATGTATTTTTCAACATTCATGAAGAAATCTTCTTAAGGCAATGCCTAGACTCTTCCGGACGCTGAAAGAAGGGTTGATATTGATATTTTCCTGAAAATGTGTCCTCCTTCCATCCTTCGGATGTTTCAACTACTCTTCATTCAGGAGAAATGTTAAACGTCATGCACTGCCGGTTAATACAACTTTCCAATCTCAATTAAAGGTAATCTTGATCCTATCTTTCTTGCACAGGCTGATCGAGGAATGCTGGAGTGAGAACCCAGCCAAGAGACCAACATTCATTCAAATAATTGCTAGTTTAGAGAACATATACATCAATATTGCTCATAAGAGGCGTTGGAAGGTTTCTCCTCTTGCTGTCTATTTCTCTGAGGCTCTTATTTTTCCTTTTCATTCTCGGTATATGTAAATGTGATCTCCTTTTGCTTCTTGATAATTGCGATGTTCAAGACTTGAAATAACAAGTAGTGCACAATATTTTGGAATCTCAGCAACTGATAGATCACCATTTCCATTTTTTGTCTTGGGAATTCAGCAAAAAAATCTAGAAATATATCAGTAGATTTAAGAAATAGGCTTGCTGTTCTTTTTTTCCACATTCCAAATACTACCATATCTTTCCGACTGGTTTTTTTCAGTCTGGTCATTCTTTGGGCTCTCATTTCCTCGTCTGCATGGTCTTGTCTGCATGATTATTCTACTAGGGTGCACAAATACTGACACATCGTTAGTCTACTAAAAACTGGAAAACGGATACATTGGAGATACATTAGAGCTTACATGCTTATGTGTACCAATTCGTGTAAGAATAAAAAACACCATTTGAATTTAGTTATGATACAAAATACAAAATACACAATATCAAACAAAAATGAATATATGACGACAGTAGTTACTCACTTATTCACAAAGTAAGCATGAAAGGTAATCTGGACACCAGGTCAACTTTTCATGCATTATGAGTTATGACCTCCTAATGTTTCCCAACATGTCCCAGGGTGTTTGACTAAAAAGAGTAAATTAAGAGATAGGAGCATAAAACCTATAATCCAGAGATTGTCATGTCAGACACCTATACGTGTAAACGAATCCTTGCTGCTTAGTATTATTTTGGCTCGGGGTTTGCTCTTGTTTTTCCTCCCGCTCTCTCTCTTTGTAAGCACACACACACACACACACACACACACACACACACACTCACATTATGCATGTGCATATGTTGAATCTTCAATTGAGGTCCTTGATGCATTTGTTTCAGGTTCGAACGTTGAAATGCTTTCAGAATCTGGAGGCTTTTTGGAAGAAAGATCCTGGTAGTCGAAGCAGTCGTTCATCTCATTCTACCATCGATATATAAAAAGAGGGGGATTTATGTCCCCTTGAACTTCTCAAGTGTGCAGTAAGATTTTCATTTTCCAACTATATTGGGATTAAATAAATTTGTTTTCTGTAGTTAGAAGTTATATTTTGTGGGTTTTCCCCTTCAAGGCATTATATTTGTTTCCGATTTGTCGATTCTCGCCCCATTCCCATGGGTTGGGCTGAGTGACTCACGAAAATCCGTTGGTCGAGCTACTCTGCCAGTTTAATTGGCTAAGCTACTCCATTCATAAAAAGCGCGCGCGGAGAAAGAGAGAGAGAGAGAGAGAGAGAGAGAGAGAGAGAGAACATGCTTAAGCTCGATGCACGACGAGGCAGGCGTCTTGCCTTAATGAAGCTCGTCCCTTGCGCTTAGCCCTGGAGACTTTGATGTGTTTATTATTTGTAGTCCTGTATCTTTTTCAGGAAAAAATCAATTACCAGCAGAAACACACCGATGTTTAGGCATCCCTGAAAAAGGAAAAATTATTCATTGCCTCTGCGACAAGGGCAACCACATGTGGTGCTCCATGTCTCTTTTCCACATTCTGTTGGTGTTGGTGGGGCTCAAGACAAAGTGTACAGATCCCACCACAATGTGATGCAAATTAAAGGGGCCTGGGATAACACATGGCGGTGCCCCAAGGCACAAAATAATCGGTGAAAAATACGTAGTTCCCTTTCTACATCTACGAATTACCATTACCCATTATTCAAGTCAGGCGAATTTTTACATTACACAACTGGGATTAGTCACGGGGTGGCCACTGGCCTTGTACTTGTTTTACGCTTTAGACCTGGTCACACATGAGAATATTCTTTGTATACGTCATCGCAATGTTCTCCTTATTTTGATGTGAAATTATAAAAATTTGGGCCACTCTTTGATTTTTCGGTTATTATATTCAATACGCATAAACAAATGCTAAAAAACAAAAATGTCAGGGACACATCAAAATTTGTTTTTTGTTTTTTTATATTCTTACATCCTTTCTCACAAGTGATGAGAATTGATGGTAAAATTAAATATGTCCCTAGGTATGAGAGGAAGTCTAATACTCCCTCCGTCCCTTTTTAAGTGTTGACATTTCCATTTTGGTTGTCCCTTAATAAGTGTGTGTTTTGAAAAGTTAATGGGTAAAAGTTTGTAGAATTATCATTTTGTCCTATTGAAAAGTTAGTGGGTAAAAAGTTAATGGGTAATGGTGAAGGATAATTTTGGAAAGTGGAGGTAAAAGTTGATGTGCAAAGTGAAAAAGTTGATGTGAAAGGTGTAATGATGATGTTTTTTTAATAAGTTGGATTTACGAAGCAACACATTTAAAAATGGACGGAGGGAGTATGATATTATGATGAGCAGTTTTGATGTTATTTAGAAATGTAAAGGGATCCTAGACTTTGAGAGGATACAAGTACTCTATAATTATTTTATAACAAAGTCTAAAATGTACTTCTATATAAAGGCATCCAAGTTGTTTTTATGTGAATCTTGTCTCTCACCAATAAAATTCCTACCATTTTGACAAAAAAATATAAAGGCATCCAATTTATCTCGACTTTAATTGGAACTCTTGCTAAAGATGGTAAGATTATTTTTCTCGAGACTAGTACAACGTCATTTCTCCAGACATCTCCAATTATCGAAAATGTGATACTCCTACTTGTTTTATGTGATTGGTAGAACATGGAACGGGCATACGACGACTGAAGTGGGGAAGATGGATAGGAGGGAAGGATGGCTTCTGTAATTTTTGGGCTGAGTGTCCAATTTATAAAAGAGGAAGGGCAGTGTAGTCTTTTTTAACTGAAATTTATTTTTATGTAATCCTTTTGTCTTTTACAAGTCCCATAAAATGGTGGGTGTTTTGCAGTTTCCATCAATTTGGAATTGCGATGGAAATGCGAGCTAACGGTTATTCGAATTTGGTGGGTGTTCTACAAGTTGCGAGCTAACGGTTATTAACGTAACCACGAGGAGATATGTTGGTGATTTTCAAGAGTCACATAGGTCAAGTGCCAAAGGTTTAGAACCACACCGAGATAATTTGTATTTGCAGGCACGACCGTGGGTACCGAAACAGAGAGTACTGAAAATGTACAAGTAACTTGTAGAGCTCACTTTTGGGTCTTACATGAATAATTCGAAGCGTTCAATTATTTTAAAATAATTTGCCGAATGATCCTACAAAAAAATTAGCTCAATTGAATATATGTGTAAGTACGTGATTGATTCAAACTTGAAGTTTTCTTGAATACTAAATGAGAAATTGGAATATTGTACACAATACATGAGTCACGTGACCTTGGGCTCGACCTTGGACAAACAGATATGTTCATATATCTTAACATTCATGAAACCTAACAGAACATGGAGTAACAAAACCTGCTAGCTGAATTCATCTGTTAAACAATTAAGAAAAATGAAGAGAAAACACGGCGTAGTAAACACAAAATTGAAAAACGAAGAAAAAAACAAAGTAAAAATGCAGAATTAGGCTCTTCATGTCTGCAATAGAATAACTTCTTTCACATGTTGTCAATGGAATAGAATTTAGAATTTGTCTTTCTATTAGGAAGTAAAAACGTTGAAACTTATATTCTACAAAGAAAGTGCGTGATTACGGAATTGGGACCATTCTAGAAGGATTTAAAGAATATTTCTTATGGTGTAAACCTCCATAAATACACCTACTAGATACAATCACTGTTACCTCTTACCTCTCTCCTCGTGAGAGTTTCCCTCTGAAACCCTAGTTTCACATTCCTCCATTTTTCTGATTCTCCTTCTCGTCCTTCTACCTCTCTCTCCATCTCTCTCTCTTTTCCCTCTGTTCCTCTCTCTCCGTATTTCCTATTTCCTCGTGCAAGGGGATCTCAGTATTTACAATCCCCCTTTTGAAAACTTGGCTTTTCTCATCTAATGGTGGATGAAGTGGTGGCCCGTATTGAAAACTTTCATCTCTCTGATGAGGAGGAAGAAGTGATTTCCATTGATGAAGCTACTTGCCAGAAAGTGATAGAAGCATGTTCTTTCAGTTTAGTGGGTAAACTCCTTACTGCTAAACGTTACAACGTGGCAATCATGAAGGAATCCCTCAGGAAAGCATGGGGCTTTCCGGCAAAGTTATCCATCCTGGAGGTAGGGGATAATTTATTTCATTTCCGATTTGATAATGAGATTTCTATGAAGAAAGCCCTTAATGGGGGACCATGGAGTTTTGACAACAAACTCCTGCTTCTCCAGTCATGGCGGCCAGGGATGTTGGCCAACGAGGTGGCCTTTTCTGCGATTGATTTCTGGGTTCAACTTTGGGGCCTCCCATTTGAGTTTGTTACTCCTTCAATTGGGGAAATTATTGGATCAAAAATTGGAAAGGTTATTATGGTTGATGACAGGGCTATTACTGGAGAGAAGGGGAGATTCATAAGAGTTCGTGTTAGCATTTCTCTTGATAAACCTCTTAAACGGGGAAGCTTTATTGCTCTTGGTTCAGGGGGGAAATTTTGGGTGGATTACAAATTTGAAAGGCTCAACAATTTCTGCTATTACTGTGGATACTTGGATCATGTTATTGGTGATTGCAGTGTCAAATTGCAGGACGAAGGCGGTGCGAATCTTAAAGCAAACAGGTACGGCGAGTGGATGAAGGCGGCAGGTGGAGGGGGTGGTGGAGGTAGACATCAATTCGAGGGGAGAAATCACGAGTCTGGTTTTTCTAGCACTGATGAAGTTCTCCGCCGGTGTGAGTCTCCGGCCATCGGTGCGAAAGAAGCGGATTGGTGCAAAATCAAAGAGAAGATTCAAGACGCTAAGTTCTCGGATAACAGGAGTAATTCACGCTTGATTGAGATTGCAGATGACAATAGGGTGATTTTGAATGGTAAGGAGCTGATTATGCGGGATTTGATTCATTCGAAATCTGAAGCCGTTACTACTGACGTGGGGCAAACTAGTGGGCCTTCTAAGGGTGTCATCCAGGCCCATCTAAACCATAATTCTGGACCTCTATCCTCTTCAGTGGGTTTGGTCAGTCAATTGGATTATGATTCTCTCATTGGGCCTGTGATTAAGGCAGCACCGAGCCCCCCTAAGCCTTTGGTTAACAACTTCAAGCCTATCTCCACAAGTACTGGTACTGGGCCTAATCTGTTGGGGCCAGATTCTAATTTATGCGATGTTACTATACTGGAGGCTATGGGTAAGGAAAATGTTTCAGCGACTCCCCCTTTCTCTTTCCAAGCGGTCGACCCTAAAGCGATTGAGTCCTCTTCAGAGACTTCTATAATCTCGGGGAAGAGGAAAACGACATCTAAGGGGAATTCGGTTAGGAAGGGTTCTCGACAGTCAAAGAGTGGAATTTTGGGCACTAAAAGATCATTAAAGGATGGAGTTCAGTTAGATGAGGAGGAGAGAGCTGGTGATAATGAAAGAAGTAAGAGGTTGGTGCTTCGAGACCTTAACTCTGATGCTGCAAAGGTGGGGGTGGCCAACCTTAATAGGCCCCCCACTCCTCAATGAATGTTCTCTTTTGGAATTGCCAGGGAGTGGGGAACCCCCTGACAATTCGACAGTTGAAGGAGGTCTGCAACCTCTATTCCCCGGACTGTGTCTTCCTTGCGGAGACCAAGAATAAAAAAGAAAAATTAGAAAAAATCGCAAAAATAGTTCGTTTGGATCAATTGTGTACAGTGGAGCCGAATGGGATTGCAGGTGGTGAATGTTTGATGGCAAAAAAGGGTTTGAAACTTGAGGTCTGTGAGTTATCAGGAGGAATTATTGATGTTAGAATTACAGATTTGAAAGGAGTCCGAAGCAGAGTGACCGGTATCTATGCCAGCACGGATTATTCTGAGAGGAAAGACTTGTGGCAGCGCTTATCCGCAAAGGTAGTCGCTGCTTCTGAACCTTGGGTTATGGTGGGAGATTTTAATTGCATCTTATCTAATGAGGAAAAGGATGGAGGACAGGATAAAGAAGCTTGGGAATTGAATGACTTTCGTAATTTCATTGATAATAATGACCTGATTGATATTGGATTTGTGGGATTTCCATTCACGTGGAATAATAAAAGGCATGGGCGGGCTAATATCAGGCAAAGATTGGACAGAGCGATAGTCAATCCTCAATGGAGGGTGAAATTTCCCAATGGTACTCTTCTCCATCTCCCTCCAGGAGGTTCGGATCATTGTCCAATCTTAGTCAGGTACGAAGACCCTCATCCTCCTAAGATTTCGAGATTTATTTTTGATTCTAGATGGGCATCCAAGGAAGCTTGTGGCCGTATTGTGTCGGAATGTTGGACAAGGGACATTAGGGGATCGAGGTGGTTTAGGATCCAGCAGAAGATTAAACTATGCAGACAAAAGATAAGAAATTGGAGAGCTAATAATCACCTTAATTCTAAGGTGAGAATGAAGGAACTCCAAGAGCGGTTGGAAGTGGAGAATGAAAGGGTGGATTTTGATGCTAAGGAATACAGGAAAATAGAAGAGGGAATGGCTCAAGCATGCTCAGATGAAGAGAAATACTGGAAAGATAAAGCCAAGGTCTCTTGGCTGCGACTTGGTGATAAGAATACGGCCTTCTTTCATGCTAAGACTATCCAGCGACGGGTACAAAATAGGCTTCATGGGATTGAGGACAGAGACGGCATGTGGAAAGAAGATCGCAGAGAAGTAGAGGGGATTATTGGTGACTACTTCCAACATATTTTCTCTTCTTCGAATCCCACTTTATTTGAGGAGGTCTTGGCTGGAGTTCAAGCGAGGGTTACGAATGCTATGAACAGAAAACTTGTTGGGCCTGTTTCAATGGGAGAAGTTCGCTCAGCTCTATTTCAGATAGACCCTTCCTCGGCCCCTGGGCCGGATGGTATGACTGCTGCCTTTTTTCAGACATACTGGGATGTGGTGGGGTTTGACATTACTAGTGCTATCAGCAGCTTCATGCACTCCGGAAAACTCCTCAAAGGTATGAATCATACTCACTTAGTCCTGATTCCAAAGGTGCAATGTCCTACGAATATGACCCAATTGAGGCCCATCAGCTTATGCAATGTCGCTTATAAAATCTTGGCGAAGGTTTTGGCTAACCGTCTCAGTCACATACTTCCTTCTGTTATCTCTCCGAATCAAAGTGCATTTGTGGGTGGTAGGGTCATCACTGACAACATTATTATTGGCCAAGAGATATTCCATTTTTTAAAGAATCAGAGGTACGGAAGGAAGCACAATGTTGCAATTAAACTTGACATGAGTAAAGCCTACGATAGGGTGGAATGGCGTTTTCTTGAGTTGATTATGGCAAAGATGGGATTTTGTCAAAGGTGGATTACGTGGATGAAGGAGTGTATGGCGTCCGTTTCTTACTCCTTTTTATTGGATGGGCAAGCAACAGGGTATATTCAACCAACCAGGGGATTAAGACAAGGCGATCCTCTTTCGCCTTTTTTATTTCTCATTTGCAGTGAAGGGCTGTCAGCGATGATGCAGAAAGGGGAGCTTGATCAATCAATTATAGGAGTGAAGATATGTAGGAATGGTCCTGCAATTAGTCACTTATTTTTTGCGGATGATACGCTGATTTTTTGTGAAGCCTCCAGTCAGAAATTGGAGAATGTACGCAGAATTTTGGAGGTCTACGGGAAAGCATCAGGTCAATTGATCAATTATGGGAAGTCATGTTGCTTTTTTAGCAAAAACACACCCGTGGATAAAAGGGAGAGCTTGAGCAATATCTTGGGTATTCGTAGAGATGTCAATCTGGGGAATTACTTGGGATTACCCACCGATTTGAGCCATACAAGATATAAAGTCTTCTCATATATCAAGGAGAGATTGAGAGGCAGAACGGAAGGCTGGTCGGAATTTTTCATTAATCAAGCGGGTAAGGAGGTGCTTCTAAAATCCGTAGCTTTGGCCCTTCCAAGTTATGCTATGTCATGTGTTAAACTCCCGGTTAAACTGTGCAATGATCTAAACGCCATGATGGCTAAATTTTGGTGGGGTTCTAAAGGTGGGGAGAAGAAGATACATTGGCTTTCCTGGGATAAACTTTCGGAGAAAAAGCAGTATGGTGGGTTGGGTTTTAGGGATTTAAGATGCTTCAATCTGGCAATGTTGGCTAAACAAGGATGGAGGTTGATCAAAGGTGGGGACAGTTTGGTGAGGCAGGTTTTAAAGGCTAAGTACTTCCCTCATTCTTCCTTTATGAGGGCCAGTGATTGCGCCAATGCTTCTTGGACATGGAAAAGTATCCTGGAAGGACGGAAAATACTTGAGGGTGGGGTCAGATGGCGCATAGGCAAGGGAGACAGGGTGAAGGCTGCAACAGATCCTTGGATTCCTCGCACAAATGGCTTTAAACCTAGGTTTATAGCTGACTTTGCCAAGAATTTTCACGTCAGCAAGTTCATTAATAGATGCAGCAGCAGTTGGAAGGAAGATTTGGTTCGACAAGCTTTCAATCAGGAAGATGCAGAGCTTATTTTAGGTATTCCTCTACCAAGGTATGATTTGGAAGACAGCTTAATCTGGAACTTTTCTAATGTGGGGAATTACTCAGTTAAATCGGGTTATGAAACGGCCTTGGATCTTCAGAAGAATGGATATATGGGTACAAAAGCGCAGGGTGAGAGCAGCAATAGGGACCGAATGAAAGGGGTTTGGAAGAGCATTTGGGAGTTACCATGCCAGGGGAAAATTAAAAACTTCATTTGGAAATGCATGCACAACATCGTTCCGGTTAATGATGTTCTAGTTAATCGGAGAATTGCTTGTGATGTGCTCTGTCCCGTGTGCAAGAGTGACAGGGAGTCTGTTTTTCATTTACTAGTCCAATGTCCTTTTGCACAGGTTATTTGGAGGTTATCACCATTAGGCTTGGCGGTGGGTCTTAAACAGGGGGACTCTTTGATCGGTTGGTGGGATAGTCTTTTGGAGAGATGGAAAGGTATCAAGGAACATAAGAAGATATGGGCAGCTGTGGGGACGATCATTTGGCGTATTTGGCTACGCAGGAATGATATAGTCTTCAATTCTAAACAATGGGAACC
>JADGMU010000719.1:0-22500 GCA_016920895.1 Vaccinium myrtillus | reverse complement strand
CGTTGGGTGGTCTTGGTTGCCTCGGGAGACCCTCCGAGTGCCCCAGTTTCATTCACAAAATTCTCCAACAATCCCCCCCATGAATGAAAATTGGCAGGCACACTAACGCAGAGTACAAAGCTGACCCGAGAGAGAGGCAACGGATAATTCCTGTATAGGATAGGTAGCTTTTGGCCTTGAACCTTCCCTTGTGATAGCTTATCGAGTTTACTGGCGGACCAGTGTGCGGACCTGCTTTGAACTGTTCCGCCGCCGGTGTAAACTTAGACAACAGACGTCACATAAGACTTCTCCTGACGTAGTTCAATTCTCACTGTTGGGTTCATTTCAGCCATGACACCCCCCTTCCTGGTTCTGCAAGTATTTTCTCGAGAATTTCGCCCGGATTCTCAAAGAAGCGGCCCCACTTCATACTCACATAGGTGACCTTCTTATAAAGGGTATCCTGCTACCCCGCTCGGCATCTCCGACGCATAAGAGTCATTAAAAGCAACGCTTAACCTTTTCCACCTTACAGGCTTCACTGTTTGCATCATAGAAATGGACAGGAGATCAAATCTCCACAGTGATCGTTCTCTGTTACACGCAAAAGCTAGTCTCATTGAACCTTGATCTTGGGATCTCCAGTCAACTAGGTTGGCTACCCCCATGGTAACTATGAGCTCAGTGGCTTTAGCCCCATTCCTCTTGATGCTTTCTCAACTAGCTCTCGAGATAACCCTTTGGTTAGCGGATCCGCAATATTGTCCTTTGACCTCACATAGTCAATTGTGACAACCCCACTTGAGAGCAGTTGTTTAATGGTATTATGTCTTCGACGTATATGTCTAGACTTACCATTATAATTGGCACTCAAAGCCCTACCAATCGCAGCTTGACCATCACAGTGGATACTAATAGCTGGCACTAGTTTTGACCATCTTGGAATATCTTCCAGGAACTGTCGTAGCCACTCGGCCTCTTCAGTTGCTTTATCTAAAGCAATGAATTCAGATTCCATTGTAGACCGTGCTATACACGTCTGCTTTGAAGATTTCCAAGCAACTGCTGCACCACCAAGCGTGAAGACATATCCACTCGTGGATTTTGAGTCCTTCATATCCGATATCCAATTCGCATCACAGTACCCTTCTAGTACTGCTGGATATCTGGTATAGTGCAACCCCAGATCACGAGTATACCTCAAATAATGTAGTACTCTGACTATCGCCTTCCAGTGATCGTGTCCTAGATTACTCGTGTATCTGCTTAGTCTGCCTACTGATTAGGCTATATCAGGCCTTGTACAACTCATCAAGTACATGAAACTCCCAATTATCCGGGAATACTCTAATTGGGACACCCCTCCCCCCCATTCTTGGATAAATGGAGACTTACGTCCACGGGGGTTTTTGCGATGCATGTATCAGACAGGTTGAACTTCTCTAGAATTTTGTCAACGTAGTGTGTCTGAGACAACGCAAGTCCATCAGATGTTCTGGTGATCTTCACACCTAGTATCACATCTGCAAGGCCCATATCCTTCATGTCAAACTTAGAGTTCAACATATCCTTGGTAGATCGAATGACCCTGTCATTACTACCAACAATGATCGTATCATCAACATAGAGACACAAAATAACTCCTTCATCAGTGTCCTTGACATAAACACATTTGTCACATTCATTGATGCGGAAGCCACTAGACAACATTGCATTGTCAAACTTCTCATGCCATTGTTTCGGAGCTTGCTTTAGACCATACAGAGATCTAACAAGCTTATAGACTTTCCTCTCTTGGCCTGGCGCAGAAAACCCTCAGGTTGTTCTATATAGATTTCTTCTTCTAAATCGCCATTTAGGAAAGCTGTTTTTACATCCATTTGATGTATCTCAAGGTTTCGTAACGAAGCGATAGCGATTATCATCCGAATGGAATTGATCCTTGAGATCGGCGAATAATTATCAAAGTAATCTAAGCCTTCTTTTTGCCTATAGCCTTTAATGACAAGCCTAGCTTTGTACTTATCTATCGACCCATCTGCTATCTTCCTCTTGAAGATCCATTTATAGCCTAGAGGCTTACTACCAGGTGGCAGATCCACCAGTTCCCACGTATGGTTCTGTAGGATAGAGTCGATTTCACTTTAATAGCCTCTTTCCACAGAGGACCTTCAGGACAGCTAACAGCTTCCTTGTAAGTTCGAGGCTCACTTTCTAACAAATAAGTTAGAAAGTCTGGACCAAAGGACGTTGATGTCCTAGCACGCTTGCTGCGTCTGGGTTCAACATCAACTTCCTTTTCTTGGTCTCCACTGCTATGGTTAGCAGGATGCAATGTCCGTTTCACTGAATTGGACTCCCCGATGGATCTATACGGAAAAATGTGCTCGAAAAATGACACATTTATAGACTCCATGTAAGTGTTTTTGTGTATATCTAGTACTCCAGACTCATACACAAGGAACCGATATGCACCACTATTGTGTGAATAACCGATGAACACATAGTCAACGGTTTTCGGTCCTATCTTCTCATACTTAGGAGGAGGTATTGCTACTTTAGCAAGACACCCCCACACTCGCAAGTGCTTAAAGTTAGGCTTCTTACCTTTGAGCAACTCATAAGGTGTTTTGTCTAACTTTTTGCGGGACACTAAATTCAAAAGATAGTTAGCGGTCAACACCGCTTCACCCCACATGTTCTGAGGCAACCCAGAACTAACCAACATAGCATTCATCATTTCATTCAATGTACGATTCTTGCACTTCGCAGTTCCGTTCTACTGAGGCAAATAAGGTGTAGTGGTTTGGTAAATAATACCGTGTTCAGCACACTTGTCCAATGCTTCATCCTTGCTCTTTAACAAGTACACATAGCAATATTTCATGCTATCATCAATAAAAGTAATGAAATACTTGTTTGCATTCGGCGTTTGGAAATACTTCAAATCACACACATTAGTGTGGATTAGCCCCAATGGTTCAGTACTTCTTTCAACCGATCGAAACGAAGTCCTAGTCAACTTTGCTTCGACACAAGTTTCACACTTGTGATTTGTATCAATATTAAAAGCTGGAATATGGTCCAAGTTAACTAATCTACGCATAGATTCATAATTAACATGACCTAGTCTACCATGCCACAAAATGGAAGACTCAAGCACATAAGCAACTGGGGCATTTGTCTTATTGATAGTAGGGATAACAGTCATTACATTCATTTTAAATAAACCATCGGCCATAGAGCCTTTCCATACATATGATCCAGCCTTAGTCAGAATGACCCTATCTGATTCAAACACCATGCGATAGCCGTGCTTGCTCAGCAGAGCACCAGATATCAGATTCTTACGAATGTCTAGCACGAACAACACCTTGTTCAGGGTCAATGTCTTCCCCGAAGTCATCTTCAGGACCACTGTTCCTTCACCAGCAATATATGAGGTCGTTGAATTCTCCATAAACAGCTTCTCCCCATTTACCGGCTCAAGTGACGTGAACATCTTCTTGTCACAGTAGATATGGCGGGTAGCCCCAGTGTCAATCCACCACTCCCGTGGATTCGAGCCCACCATGTTCACCTCAGATACCATAGCTGAGAAGTTCATGTCAAAACTACCTCCCGAGGCTTCTGCAATATGCGCTTGTGGACGAGGTGGCTTCTTGCACTCCGATGCTTTGTGGCCAAACTTGTCACAATTGAAGCATTTCCCTTGGAACTTCTCTTTTTGCTTCTTAGAGACACCGCCCTTTAGTCCCAGATTGACACTCTTGCCCTTCTGCTTGTCAGACCGCTTGTCATGATGGTTCTTTCTCACACCACCACTTGAGGAAGGACGACCATGCTCCACCATGATGGCCTTTGCCATTTCGGCCTCCTTGGCAGCCTTCTCCCTAGCCCGATTTTCTTCCGTGACATTGAGCTTGTAGAAGAGAGTCTCCAATGTCATCTCCTTGTTCTTAAACATGAGATAACTCTTGAACTCCTTCCAAGTTCCTGGAAGCTTATGGATGATAGCAGCCACCAAAAACAGCTCAGGCAACAACATCCTTTCTGCTTTGATTTCATTGATCAACATCTGGAGCTCTTGGACCTGTTCAGTCACAGGCCTTTCATCTTTCATAGTATAATCAAGGAAGCGGCCCACCACAAATTTTTTAGGCCCGACCCCCTCGATCTTGTACTTTTTGTCCAAGGACTCCCACAGTTCCTTGGCCGACTGTGCCTCATTGAACATAGAGTACAACGAGTCATCAAGAGCATTCAAGACATAGTTCTTGGCCAAATAATCAGCATTCTTCCACAGATCTAGAGCTTGTCGCTTCTGGTTGTCTGTTTCATCTTCAGCAACAACTGGGGCATCCTCAGACAAGCACCCAGCAAGATGGAGAGTGGTCAGATAGAACATCATCTTCTGTTGCCATCTCTTGAAATCAACCCCTGGACCAAACTTCCCAGGCCTATCAACATGAGATATCGGTATCAAGGGGCCTCCATGCAAAGGAGTAGCAACACTCGAGCTTCCCGTATTTGGAGTCTCATTGCTCTTTCCAGTTGTCATCTTAACCTGAGAAATGACAATCCACACATTAGTGAAATTATTTCCACAATCATGACAATGACAATAAGTATAGATTAACAATCTAAACTTAGCAACCAAACATGGTCTTGCACCCACAACGCACAAGCGTACCTGGGGGGTCCCAGGGGGCTTGCCCCCTGGCGGAGGTTCTAGGGGGCCGTGCCCCCTAGCTGGGTTCCTAGGGGCAGCGCCCCTAGGCCGGAGTTCGAGGACAGCGCCCTTGACGGGGGTCCGCCCTTCGCGGCAGGGGCCGAGGGGGCAGCGCCCCTCGCGGGGTTTGGGGCGCGCCCCCAAAACCTAAACAGTATACACAATTCACTGCATAAGCAATCAAGGCAATTCATGTTCTGCCTCTGCCATGTACTAAGGCTCAGTAATTAACCTTCCACTGCTTATATTACTGCAGGCATAACACACTCTTAGGCCGAACTAGCCCAACCACTAGCTGTTCTCAAACCCAACACAAGGACTGCTATCACAAAGCAGAGATCCAGAGGATTGTGGCTAAGCAACGTCACTGCTTAAGCAGAGTAGGTTGCTCCAGAAGCCAAATATTCCACTGATCACAAGTTTCTGGCCAAGCAATGTCAAGGCTAAAGTCAAGTAGATTGCTCCTGAGGCCGATCAAACTTGATAGATCAAGGTCAGTTGCGCAAGTTTCTGGCCGAGCAATGTCAAGGCTAAAGCCGTGGCTTAATCAGTGAAGTCCAATCGCGCACGATTGACTTAGGCCGTAGCCTCTGATTTGTAACTTTTCCCACGAGTAATCTGGTCAGATTACTATGATATCTCAGATTAGTGAGATGCCACCAATTCTGTCACAACTTCGATTTTGTTCTTGCAACTCAAAAGTCAGTACCAAAACAGAATTGTTTTCTGGAACTCGATTGCCATTCGATAAGAAAATCTTTGTTAAGTTTGTTGGAAAATATACAGTGGCAATCACAGATCCAACGAGCAATTTCCTCTCATATCATTATACATGAACAGAATACAATAAAATTACATAAACTGGAAATTACAGAATTGAAATTGAGATACAAACAGTGGATTGAAAAGGCCGAGTCGTGTGTAACACACTCTCCTTAACAAAGATGCGCCGCCTACCGTGGGTGTTGTAGGTTGAACCGACGTCTTCGTTCTTAGGATACAACGGCTTGGACCACGGCCAACAGAACACCGCTGTTGACTGCCTTGGCGAACTGAAACTTTCGTCTGTCTCTTTCTCTCAAAACACGATTTCAGGAGTATGATAGGCGCGTAGGAAGCTTGCTTCCGAGCGCCTAAGTAGGGGATTTTAGCATGTTAGACGTGCGTTCTGAGCTTTATTTTCCTATTAATATGTGCACGTGGTAATTTTGGTGTTGAAAGGAATTTGCAGGTATTTTAGGGGCGCAAGTGTGATTTTGATGCGTTGCAAGGGCATGCACGTCGATCAGGAGTTGGAGGTGAGCGGATTTTGCATGGAAGTGATTGAAAACCGTCGGGAGCGCTACCCCATTTTGCTGGAGCGCTCAAAGTGGACACAAAAAGGTCCCAAAAATGAACAGAGAGTTTTGGAGCGCTACCCCTCTTTACCTGTAGCGCTACCGGCGCATTAAAGGTCAACAGTCAACGCAAGCAGCCGGTCAACGCGGGTCAACACAGCAGATAAGGGCAGCGGTAGCGCTACCCCTATTTCTAGGTAGCGCTACCGGTTGGCTTAGTAAGGCCACTGGACGGCATCGTTTCGGCCTATGCGCGTAGTTTATTTCCGATTTTCGTTTGTTTTTCGCGAGGATTACTTAGTTAGTATAAATAGGGAAGTTTTAACCCATTCTAGGGTTCCTCGAATTTTCCTTAGGTTTTTGCTTACAAGTTTTCGGCTACAGATCTCCAGTTCTTCGTTCAGCGTTTCGTTTTCAATTTTGTTTCCAGAATTCCAGTATTCCGATTGTTTTGCGGATTGATCATCAAGTTCAGTTTTCCTTTGCACTTTACGGTATCGTTTTTCATTGTTTTCATAATTCATCCATCAAAAGCATGCTTAGTTTTAGATTCGATTCATTTTCTGCAATCTTCACAAGCATGAGTGAGTAGTCGCTTAGAGTGCGGCTGCGGGCGAAGGCGCTGCGCACTAGACTAATTGATGTTTCACCTCGGGACCGAATTAACTTGATTTTTGAGCAATTTTAGGAAACGAAAACTCTTCTAACAAACAAAAACCCAGGCATCGCCGGAATTCGACTGCGCACGAAATCTGGTGACAGGTGGTGCGCATTTGTTAGGGATCCTTTTTCTTATTCTAAAATCAGTAAAAAGAGTAATTGTGGCCCGAGTAAACATTGGTTAGGCTAGTCGCGGACGCTGGGTTCCCTCAGCTGTACTCTCCTTGGTAATCTGCATTTAGTAAATCAGTCGGTAAATTAGTTAATTAATCTCATCAAACAAAGGGTGGCTACCTAAGAGCCAGGTTAAACTGCAACTCCACACTTTTGAGTCAAGCACTTAAGTCGTCTTTGTGGTTCGACTCCGGTACTTCCGGATTTATTGTGCTGCACCGGTCGATAGCCCTACGCTTGGGACGAAATCTTAGTTAATTATTAATCACCCGAACGGTCAAGCATTTTTGGCGCCGTTGCCGGGGACGGCAGCGAGTGTTTAAAAGTGTAGAGTCGTAGTTAATTTTGTCTTTTAGTCGAGTCACCATAGGTCGGAAACAGGACCCTCTCTATTATCGCGACCCGACACATCGGTTAGTGAGAAGAGAACTGGAGTCAAGTCAGCCTGTGTTGTCTAGTTTTCATCTTCTAGTTCAGAGTCAGACTTAGCTGAGCATCAGTCAGAGTCTAATCCCATTAGTGATTTTTATATAGAGTTACCGTTTGAGTCAGTTAGCGTCAGTAATCCACTTTTTCAGCCAGAGTTTGAGTCAGTTTCCGAACCAGAGTCTTTAGAAATGGGAGACCAGCAGGTAATTCAACAACCGTCGTTGAGGCAGCACTTGAATCCCGAGAGGACCACTCCTCCCGGGCCGATTGTGTTTCCTCGAGAGACACAGGAGGCACGCAATGCCTTCACTGTAAAACCTGGTGTCTTAAATAGCCTCCCTAACTTCTATGGGAGAGAGTCTGATGATCCGTACGAACATGTGCGGACATTTGAGGGGTTAGTGCGCAACCTGGCGTCTACTACCCAATACGAAAATGCCTGCCTCAAGCTGTTTGAGGCAACTTTAAAAGATGGCGCACTTAGATGGTTCAGAATGCAAAGTCTCGGTCCTTCACCACATGGGCGCATGTGCGTGACGCGTTTCAGAAATATTTTTCTGAGGCTAAAACTAATAGTTTAAGGCGTCAAATCCAAGGCTTTAGGCAAGAGAGGGGAGAGTCTTTTGTGAAGGCATGGGAGCGTTTCAAGGATTTGCTCCTAAGAATGCCACACCCTGGTTTTGAGAAGATACAGTTGGTCGAATTCTTTCACCTGGGTCTCAACGCTGAGACAATCCAGCACATAGAGTATTCGTGTAAAGGGAACGACTTCTTGTCCAAAATTGCGGATGAGGGTTGGGATTTTCTGGATGACCTAGCGAGATAGGCGGAGGGCATTAGAACCCTCTCGATTTTGATCGGTCCGACTTTCGGTCCAACGTTATCCCCGTTACCATACGTGACCGACTTCGTGCTCGGGGTAGATAAGATGGCTCAGAATTTGAAGAGTTTAAGGTGAAACAAGTGCGTCAAAGTTAATGAGATAGTTCATGAGGAAGTTTGTGCGTGGTGTGATTGTAGAGGACACACCGTGTGATCGCTTGTCCAATTGCGTTCATTGCCGCCAAGGGGGCGAGTCAATCTAATCAGGATGAGGTCAATGCAGTCCGGAGTTGGGATAATTCGTATAACTCGGGATGGAGGGACAACCCCAATTATGGGTGGTCTGACCCCAGACCCGCAGGTGGAGGTCCAGCTCAACCCCTTGCGCTACCTCCGCCGCAGCAATTCCCACAGTCCCAATCGTCCAGGCCCCCTCAGGGCCAAGTCATCCCATATAACTACCAGCCACAGCCTGGTAGGGGGGCAGGTCCATCCACTAGTGGTCCTCCCCCGTGTTGTTCTCGAGATGACCGCGCGTAATCGAAGTTAGAGGATAATGTCAATTACCGATGCGCCTCGAGATGTCATTTCGACGAGACAAGACAAAGAAATTGGGGCCCTTACTACCCAAATGTCGCAACTCACTGCAATTATCAGTCACATGCAGCAGGAAAAGGGCAAGTTCCCAGCCCAGGGTAGTACAGCGGGAGCCCATTATTTGGGAAATTCTTCAGGTCCGAATGTTCAGAGTCAGAATCAGGAGGAGGCCAAGTCGGTCACCATTCTCAGAAATGGGAAGGAGATCGACAAGTCCATCCCTCCAAAGCAGCAACCAGCCCCACCCCGGGAGCCGGTTGATGCACCGAGAGCGAATCCTGAGAGTGTTGAGAAGTCCCCTGAGGTGGTGGTGCCTGCTGATGCGGCCCCCACGACTCAAACGCCGCCAGCGAAACCATTAGCTCCATTTCCACAAAGGCTGGCGGTAAAGCCTAAGCAGAGTATGAACCATAAGATGTTAGAACTTTTTAAGAGGGTGCAATTCCCTATTACTTTGATGGAGGCAATTGAGTCTTTTCCCCAGTGTGCGAAGGTTCTGAAGGACCTTTGCACACCAAAGCGCAAGAATCAGAACAACGTGGTTTTGACCGAGGTAGTGAGCTCCATTTTTCAGACTGAGATTCCTACCAAGTGCAAGGATCCAGGGTGTCCCACCATCCCTATAGCTATCGCAGGCCAGACGTTCGATAAGGCATTGTTGGACTTGGGGGCGAGTGTTAATTTACTCCCTTATTCCGCATACTTAAGACTGGGCCTAGGCGATCTGAGAGCCTCTCCTGTCACGCTGCAGTTGGCGGATCGGAGTGTGAGAGTACCCAAAGGTGTGGTGGAGGATGTGATGATTAAGGTAGGTGAGTTCCAATTCCCTGCAGATTTTATTGTCCTAGACACCTGCTCAAATCCTGAGGTTTTAGAGAAGACTCCCATCATTCTAGGTCGTCCTTTCTTAGCCACCTCCAATGCTGTTATGAATTGCAAAACTGGCAAGGTCCAGTTATCTGTTGGCGAGGAGAAAATGGAGGTGGATGTCTATAGTGTTAGTGCTTTGGGTGAGAATGATGAGGAGGTAGAAGCGGTGAGTTTGATCGACGCGCTCGTTCAGGAGCACGTCGATCCAATCTTGTACAAGGATCCTCTGGAGTTTGCTCTTACCGCTGAGAAGGCGTCATCTCTAGATTCTCCAGATGTAGTCAGTCTGTTAGAGATGTTAAATGTTGAGGAGTTGTGTGAGCATTTGTGTGGGGTTGCTCATGACCCAATGTTCGATCCTCTGGGCGACCCTTTGCCCAAGGTTCTTCCGTCTTTGGTTCAACCGCCTAAACCAGAGTTAAAACCTCTCCCGGACATGCTCAAGTACGCCTTTTTGAAGGGTGATGATACTTATCCGGTTGTGATCTCCTCATCCCTGGAGGTGGATCAAGAGAGGAAGTTGCTGACGGGTAGCTCAAGCGTACTATGCTCTTCATTGAGTGTAGACCCGACCTCTAGCAATGGAGGTAACCATCATTGACTTGGATTTTTATAGCTTCGCACGCCGCTATTAAAATAAGGATCGTGTGCCCAGCTCCGGTTAGTAAGGGCAAATTTATGTCTATTCGTGTTTGTTTATCGATTTTCAAAAAAAAAAAAAAAAAAAAAAAAAAAAATGATGGTCTTGTATAGCCACCCACTCTTCAACTCAAGTTGGGGGATGGGGAGAAAAGTATGACACGTGAGACTGCGTGAAGGTCTGGTGGTGTTCTTTCATTATTTTCTTTCTTGTTGTGGCCCGGCTTTCACATGCGGGCAGTACTGACGTCATTTGTTGCCTAGTAGGTAGTTGGTTCTTAAGTCTTTTGCAGGACGAGCATGCTACCACACCAGCCTTGGTAGTTTGAGCCTCTCCGCCGGAGTGAGTGAGGCATTCAGGAGCCTCGAGCAGGGGTGCCACGAAACGTGGCGGTTGTCAGTCCAATAAAGTTTCGGCGCGGCTCGTGACTAGTCAGGACCTCTTTCGGTCCGAAGAGCGGATCCTGGGAGCAGTTCTGATGACGAAAGGCAACAGTGATGGCAAATTCCCCATACATCGGCCGGGGTCATGATGGTTGGCTGCCATCCGTCGGTCCATCTCTTTCCCTTTGTTATTTTATTTTGCTGTTTTGTCTTCATGCTCTGAGGACAGAGCAATTTTCCAGTTGGGGGATGGGGTGTACTTTGTACAGAGTATTTTTGTTTTGAGCGTTGCTAGTAGTTTAGGGGTCATTTTTAAATTTTTGGTTAATTTCTGAGTCTGGGGATACGATCGTTATGCTTGTTTGTATGAGTTAGGTGAGCATGCTAGATTCTTGTCTCTTTGATTGCCTGTTTAACTTGTTCACATGCATATATCTGACATCCATGTTTGAGTATTGTCCGCACCATAAGCAAGTTTGAGTAGGTGTTCTCACGTTGTGCACAGTATGTCCGTAAGGCATCCCATGTTTCGTTGTTCTTCACTTTCCGCATTTGCACAAAATAGTAGGCGTTTGTACCACATGTCATAGTTTAAATATTTTGCATGCATGTGTGAGAGTTGGTGACGTGTTTAGGGGATGAAACAAGGCCATCTTTGTATGATTAAACCACTAAATGTGTCCCATTGATCCCATGTTAAACCAGTCCATGTCAGTCCCTGTGTCAAACCTAAGAAACCGGTGTTTGGATGGTGTGTCAGTCTGGTGGCCCAACTCTGTGAGCATTTTAAAGACCTCGAATCAATGGAATAAAAGAGCATCGAAAATTTAAATGTTGCTTTTGGGGTGCCATGTCTTTGGTTTAGAAAAAGAGAACCCCCAAACCTTAATCCATTTCCTTCTTCCCCCAAATTCACTCATCTTATTGATAAGAGAGAGGTGGAAAGACGGTCAACTGACCCTTTGACCCGTTGCTAGGAATTTCCAAGTTTTGCACAAAAAAAAAAAAAAAAAAAAAAAAAAAAAAACGCAGTCAAGTTGAGGGGGACCATCCGATTTTTCCCCACTCTCTCTCTCTCTCCACCCCATCATTCTCCTTTCCCCTCTTCCTTCTTCTCCATTCAACCCTTAACCTCTAAACCTTCCAAACCTAAACTCGCCAAAGTTATGGAACCCTAAGAGGCAACTGAGCTGAAATTGAGCTATGGTTTCGAGGTGTGATCACGAGGATTGAGCGCAGAGTTGGACATGGGTTGGAGTGGTGGTGTTAGTATTACTCGTTATTGCATGTGTTGTTTGGGTCTGAGACTCTGTTATGTTATGTGTTTGTTTTATGTAGGTGGTTTGACCGTATGTGTGGTCGGAGGTTATGTTGAACTCTATTCGTGACCTTTTGTTTAGTAGGATGGTTTGTATTAGTATTATGTGATGTTTGTTATTGAATATCTGTGTTGGTGACGGCCAGTCTGGGTAGATTGACCATGAGCTTCTATAGGCCGTCACCCTTTTGCATGTTGCCTTTTTCTTGATTAACCGCGGTCATTATAAGCCTAACAAAGTCCTTGGTTGACCCGATGCACGTCGGTTGACTCTCTTGCATGCATGTGTATATTTAGATTATGAATATGTGGTATCTTGATTCGTGAGCTTTCATTGCATATCTTGGCGTTGATTTGACTGGCATGTGGTGATTTTGTTCAATCCACGTTGTTCGCCAGGCGCCTCACATGGGATGTAGAGTGTTTCGGTGAGTACGAGTGATATTGTGTCACGTGGGAGCATTTTATCTCAACCCTTGTTGAGGAGTGGAATTATTTGAATTTTTGTTGGAGCATGCATGTGACCGAGTTGTGGGTAACTAAGAGACTATATTCTAATTGTTCATTCGATGATATACAGGTTGCATAACCCTCGTATCCCTTATTGAGTCGTTGCGTTGTTTTTTTTATTTTTATTTCGTTCGTTACTAGGGACTAGCAACGCTCAAGTTGGGGGATGTGATAGGCGCGTAGGAAGCTTGCTTCCGAGCGCCTAAGTAGGGGATTTTAGCATGTTAGACGTGCGTTCTGAGCTTTATTTTCCTATTAATATGTGCACGTGGTATTTTTGGTGTTGAAAGGAATTTGCAGGTATTTTAGGGGCGCAAGTGTGATTTTGATGCGTTGGAAGGGCATGCACGTCGATCAGGAGTTGGAGGTGAGCGGATTTTGCATGGAAGTGATTGAAAACCGTCGGGAGCGCTACCCCATTTTGCTGGAGCGCTCAAAGTGGACACAAAAAGGTCCCAAAAATGAACAGAGAGTTTTGGAGCGCTACCCCTCTTTACCTGTAGCGCTACCGGCGCATTAAAGGTCAACAGTCAACGCAAGCAGCCGGTCAACGCGGGTCAACACAGCAGATAAGGGCAGCGGTAGCGCTACCCCTATTTCTAGGTAGCGCTACCGGTTGGCTTAGTAAGGCCACTGGACGGCATCGTTTCGGCCTATGCGCGTAGTTTATTTCCGATTTTCGTTTGTTTTTCGCGAGGATTACTTAGTTAGTATAAATAGGGAAGTTTTAACCCATTCTAGGGTTCCACGAATTTTCCTTAGGTTTTTGCTTACAAGTTTTCGGCTACAGATCTCCAGTTCTTCGTTCAGCGTTTCGTTTTCAATTTTGTTTCCAGAATTCCAGTATTCCGATTGTTTTGCGGATTGATCATCAAGTTCAGTTTTCCTTTGCACTTTACGGTATCGTTTTTCATTGTTTTCATAATTCATCCATCAAAAGCATGCTTAGTTTTAGATTCGATTCATTTTCTGCAATCTTCACAAGCATGAGTGAGTAGTCGCTTAGAGTGCGGCTGCGGGCGAAGGCGCTGCGCACTAGACTAATTGATGTTTCACCTCGGGACCGAATTAACTTGATTTTTGAGCAATTTTAGGAAACGAAAACTCTTCTAACAAACAAAAACCCAGGCATCGCCGGATTTCGACTGCGCACGAAATCTGGTGACAGGTGGTGCGCATTTGTTAGGGATCCTTTTTCTTATTCTAAAATCAGTAAAAAGAGTAATTGTGGCCCGAGTAAACATTGGTTAGGCTAGTCGCGGACGCTGGGTTCCCTCAGCTGTACTCTCCTTGGTAATCTGCATTTAGTAAATCAGTCGGTAAATTAGTTAATTAATCTCATCAAACAAAGGGTGGCTACCTAAGAGCCAGGTTAAACTGCAACTCCACACTTTTGAGTCAAGCACTTAAGTCGTCTTTGTGGTTCGACTCCGGTACTTCCGGATTTATTGTGCTGCACCGGTCGATAGTCCTACGCTTGGGACGAAATCTTAGTTAATTATTAATCACCCGAACGGTCAAGCAGAGTACAATATGATGCACGAATTTCTGGTGATCAAAACACACAACAGAGCTGCCATTTTATAGCTGGAAAATGGAACTGTAACTGAATATGGGATTAATGGGGAGCCTCCCCCTTGAATGACGAATTCAAATGCTGCAGAATCAAAAATCCCATGCCATAATGTTGCATTTGAATTCTGGAAGAAAAAACTGCCACAGAATTAGAATGCCATCAATCCTCATCATGGAGGGGTGTAACTCACATATTAACCAGCGTTAATTGCATCACGTGTTTGAATCCGTTTGGTGGTCTCGGTTGCCTCGGGAGACCCTCCGAGTGCCCCGGTTTCATTCACAAAATTCTCCAACAAAAACCTCGTTCCTCATCAAGTATAAGAAAACCATTTCATCATCGAAATTTACCAAGACGGAGCTTAAACATTTACATACCAATTTAGGTGCCTACTTACAGTTGCCCAAGTATTCCACGCTAGGCGTCCATGGAGCAAAAGTTCCCTACAACAATTCCACCGAAATCACAGACGCAGTTGAGACTGAAGATATTATGGAGCCGTGAATCTATGAGTAGAATAGATGGTTCTTCATTGTCTAAACTTTTTGTAACCAACATAAATGAGGAAAACGTACTCTGCCGATTAAATTTTGGAGTGTAATGATTTACCTCCATACTTGATTTAGTCTCTTAATGAAATGTTTATGTTTATTCCGCATTTGGTGAGATTTTTTTACCTAACGAATCGAAATTTATCTCAAGAGCTATTCTAGGGGCATAGTGCATACTACATACCCTCGTGATCGATACCGAAATAATGGTACTCCCTCCATTCCTTTTTATGTGTGCAGCCTCTGACTCGTTCTAACCCCATTCTTAGCCAATTCTTGGGGGTGGTGGCCCTTCGAGTTGTTCTGGCGCGGATCTCGGATTGGGCCAAGCCCAAGATAACCCAGCGGCTACAGATAGCTAGTGAGTAATCTTTCAATAGATATAGTAAATCTCTTTACCAATGTAAACTTTAGAAAGCTTAATTGTGACAGCAAAGTTAAAATGGGTGATGATTTGAATTGAGGATTCTCCGCAACTAATTTTCTTGTCCAAATAATACACATCCACTCATCCATTCAAATTTTGGATGCTGGCAAGGTACCACATAGCGGTACCCAGTGCAAATTTTAAAGAGAGGGGGAGAAATCTGAGCCGTCCAAACACTTTTAGACAGAGTACGTGTGCAGTAACGTATTTGCACCCAAAATGTTCAATACCACCTTAATTTGTTTGTTACCTACCCTCCTCCTTGTCGCTCTATAAAATCTCTCTCTCTCTAAAATATTTTTTTTTTTACTTTGCAACCCTAGTTTGTTTAGTGTAGACAAAAATGGCGGCGAACGATCGTCATCAAGGACCACCGGGATGGGAAGTAAAATCAAGGAAACGCAAGAATGGAAAATACAAGGGCAAAACCGACTGGGTAATTTTTTGCATCCACTCTATTTTAATTATATCCAATCAGCGTAATTTAGTGTTAATCCAACCTCTGAATTTTAGAATGAGGGGGCACTACCATTCCAGGATGGCAGGCTCTGTCGTCCATCAATCCGAGCGGATCAGCTCCGCAGTCAACGGTTAATATTCTTAGTTGAACTCTTACCGATAAAAGTTAGAGTTCACCTGCGAATCTGAACCATTGATGGATGAGATGGATGACTTGGATGGGGTGGCAGCGCCTACCATCCCTGAGGGATAGAAGAGCCCCTGGGTCCTTAAAAATCTGTTGATGAATTTCTTTGATTTTTCTAAAGAAAAAAAATGATGAATTTTATTAGTTGATCTATTTCCATTTGCTTGATTTGTTGAACTTGACCTAGTTTCCCCAAATATACAGATTTACCTGATCACCTAAAACCCCCAGATATGTTTTTTTATTCTTCAATTCTTGAGATTAGTAGTTTTTGCTTTTCTTAATTTAATCCCTTCAATCTTTAAAAATAAATTGACTTTAATTTGCCTTCATTTTTTATCCCCGTTGAAAGCTCCGAAGCACAAAATACTTTTCCAATGAGTTTAACAATTGCGGATAATTATTCCCAGCGCTTTTGGATTATTTCAGGGGTTGGTAGAAAAACCCAGGAAAATTTCTAGCGCCAGAAATAAATTTCTAGTTCTGACAAAATATTTACCGGTGTTGATTGTCGAAAGCCCGGAAAAATCGGTTACAGAAGATGCCACTTTATTTTAATTTTTTGCAAATTTTTCCAAAAAATAATTAAACCATGCAAGACAGATTTCCTTCATGTGCGTGATTTGCTGTGTATTTGATAACTAATACTCTTTACGATACAACTAAGGAGATTTGTCTTTTGTTCTTTATCGCAAGTTTTCCGACCTTGACAAAACATTTGGTGGCATTAATTGTAAAACATCCGGCCCTGCAAAATGGTTGGATTTTCAGCATTACATAAACACGCAGCTACTTAGGTTTTTTATTTTTCTCCTTTTTAGCCCCATTTTTAGATGACATTGTGTTCAATGTTCCACATTTACATAAGTGAAAAACTTTTAAATAAAATAAGAAAATATCCTATCCATTTTTACCAACATGAGGCAAGCAAAAAATTTTGAAAAGGTAATCAGGGGAATTGAAATCCCTCTTTGTTATAGTGTGAAATTCTCCGATTTCCTATCTTGTATGCATGTTTAATTTTTTAGATGTGCTGTGATGATTTTCAAATTCTTCAAATTTGTGTTTTTTTTTCCCCACTAATAATGCAATATTTCTAGTGATACAGAAGTCTCCTATCCCTAAATATATATACTGCATTATTTTATTCTTCAAACAAGTGAATATATATAAGCGATTTAGTATCCCCTAGAGAAGTGATATGTTAAATGTTGGGTTTTTCTATTAACCACACAAAAATCCAAAAAACACACACATCTCTAGTTTCACATTGTTCTACACACTTTTCTATACACTTTTCACACATTTCAATACACGTTATAAACCTTAATAACACCCCAATGGGCTGACTTTAGTAATTGCCTTAAATGTTTTAGATGTGTTATGGTTATTTGTAAATTCGATATTTATTTTAATTAGTGGATACGGAATACTATTCAGTTTTCCATAGCGAATTGATAGTATAAAGAAAAATAAAAAGGCTGAATTTTTTTTTACGGGAGGGGCAAAAGTCAATATTGTTTGGTGTAGTTAAATACAGGGGAGTATATGGTTCTACAATTGCACTGCCACTTCACTTAAGGTTGAAATTTTGTCAATAAATTTTGCATCGTACTCCATATGCATACGCTATTTCATCTTTCCTACAATCAGGCGATAACAATATGGAGCAAAGAAGATACTGAAACTGTAAAGTAACAAGTATCGAACTATAAATAGAAAGATTTTCATAAATGTTGGTACAATCACCCAAATTAGGCTGACTGAGCCACATGTTTAGGTTCATTCGATGCTTCAAGCCTGCAATTACACGGTCCAACAGTGTTATCTATATTCATTTATTGTCGAAATCTCAAAAGTGTCATGCATTTAATGGTCTAAATCAGCAGCGAAATGGAAAGAATTAATTAATTGACATCCCCATTATGATTTTTCCTAAATTGCTTATTAGACTTGTCATTCACATTTATACATTGATGTATGTTAAACATTATCTGTCCCTTCTCTCAATGCTATAAATAAGTATCACTTGCCTTCTTTCTCTCTCTCTCTCTCTGGCGTCCTCTTCTTCATAGAATGTCTCCGAAAACATGATCACTAGGAAGGAACTAGTTCCTTATGTGCCAAATTATCCAAACCAAAAAAAATGATGAGCCGGTTATTTGCCTAGCTATAAAGCAACCTCCAGTGATAATCTCTCTCATAAAAGTAAGTGTTGTTAACCTTCATTTCGGCACACACATTTTATTTAAATATTTTTGAATATTTTGAAGAGGGTAGATGAAAAAAACTTTAGAGTAATGCTATAGATTTAGATGTTGCATACAAATTCAAACACAGATGTATTTAGAACCATCTAATGCACGTGGATTCCTTTGCTCTCTCTCTCTCTCTCTCTCTCTCTCTCTCTCTCTCTCTCTCTCTCTCTCTCTCTCTCTCTCTCTCTCTCTCTCTCTCTCTCTCTCTCTCTCTCTCTCTCTCGATCTAGATCTCTCTTTATGCAAGTGTAGTTAAATACAGTGGAGTATATGGTTCTACAATTGCGCTGCCACTTCACTTAAGGTTGAAATTTCGTCAATAAACTTTGCATCGTACTCCATATGCATACGCTATTTCATCTTTCCTACAATCAGGCGATAACAATATGGAGCAAAGAAGATACTGAAACTGTAAGTATCGAACTATATAAATAGAAAGATTTTCATAAATGTTGGTACAATCACCAAAATTAGCCTGACTGAGCCACATGATTAGGTTCATTCGATGCTTCAAGCCTGCAATTACAGATCGGTAAAATTTGCCAATTATGCTATCAAAAATAAAAACCAATTCTATTCTATTTTTGTGGAGTATATTGGCAATAGGTCTTGAATCTGACAAATATTTTTGGACTATGCAGTTCTATTATGAACCGGGGACTCAGAAACAATACAGGTCCCTCAAAACAGCATTGGCTCGATATCATGAAGAGAGGCTTTCTAGCGGCAAAAGGGCAAGCACAATACCAATCTTCTTTCTGGCTAGCTATACGTTTACATTTAACCTCCCTTAATTTCATAGCTGTTTTCATAATCAATTTACATTAACGATTTTTCAAAACTTGCTCGATTGGTTTTCGAGGCATGTCATTATCATACAACACATCAACTAATTAAAAAAGTCTCAAAATGCCAAAAAGCCCCTTAGCAGAATGGGGTAAGTGTTTTTTGGATGCAACTATTAGTGTTTTTTTTTGTGGCAAATTTCAATGCAATGACAGATATTTTGTGGGACCATGCTTTGCAATGTAATATATAGGAGCTTTAATTTTTTGAAATAAATTCGAGTAAGCCTAATTCTAGATCGATGTTTCTATTTCTTTTTTTTATTTATTTGCAGCTAAGAGCAGGAGAAGGCTCAAGGAACTGATTGTGGTCCACAACTGGCTTTAAACTTCCAGAGGACAGTTTGGATAAGACATTGCAAAGAAATGAGGTAGATAACTTTATTGTTCAAAATTTCCAAAATCTTGTATAATTTGGGCTGTTGTTGTGATTTGATTGTTGCATGCATCGCAGGATGGGATATCAACTAATTACGGTGTGCAACGTTTGGCATTGGCTGAACCATCACAAGGCTGGAAATGTGAAAAGCGACACCGCCAAAGTCTCCAAAGATATGATAAGGTAGGTTGGACAAATCTCATATCTTTTTTTTTTTCCTTTTCTTTTCTTCTTTTTTTCGTTTTACTTTCATCTCTTAGTATGAAATTTATCATTTCCTTTGTGAATCCAATTATAGATTTCTGTTACTGAGAAATGTCGAGAAAATTTATAACCGCATGGTGCTTTATCATTTGTACCTATTCTTTGTGCAAAAAAAAGAACAAAGACACTATTATTAGCCAAATTTTCAAGATCTGGAATTGCATTGAATTGTTGGAGGATTCACATCATCGCATGGTAGCACCAAATCGAGAATCCTAAGATTCTACTAGGGAAAAAAATGATTCTACTGGGATAAAGAGTAATTGTTTGACATTTCAAACTTGGATATGCATTTTCCTTTCCTTTTCTATGAATATTAATGTTTTCCATTGCAGTATTTTTATAAAATCAGTGTGGAATGATGTTCCGAACTTTTCCTGAAGCGGTGATATTCATCCAAGGATGCTTCTTTGCCAAGAAGGGCACCCCAATGGAATAAGGCCCAAAACAAAGGCCAAAGTTAATTAAAGATAAAGAAAAAGTCAACCTTTTTTGTTTTTCAATACATTTGACAGATTTTACTTTTGTAGGATGCAGATGGGGTTTTCACACTTCAGATGGTCGAGGAGTTTTTTGAGAGAGAGGAAAAAAGACGCATGGGTGAAAGCCTCCAACACAAAGGGTACACTGGATAGAGTGTTGGCGCTTGAAGCTCATGATTGACTTGCTGGTTAGTACATCATGTACATTCATGATGAGGATTTGGTTGGGCTTGAGGATTTTGTTTCTCGGACTATTGCTAAATGTTATGTACATAGATAAGGATTTGGTTCATATTACTTTTGATGGAATTTTCCGTAACGTTAGTCTTGTTAATTTTACTTTTTCCTCATCATGTGATCATTCCCTGCATGTCTTAAAATTTGAAAATATTTAATTTTTAGGATCTCATACACATTTAGAATTTATTGTTGTTTTGGACCTGTGTTGGCTACTTTGCTTCTGTTGCTGGTGGTTTCTGTTTTAGGACGGAGTTTGGTGTCAGTTTGGCTGTTATTTTTGAAGTTTGGGTGCAGTTTTCGTTTGCTACTATTTTCTCGGTGTCAGCCTTATTGTTTGGGGTTCAGGTGGTGGCATAGCGTCATCTCTCTTCGTTGATGGTGCTGGGTTGCAGCAGTTGCATCGTTGTCCATTTTCATTGACAACACTGCAGCGAGGCTGAGGACGTCAGGTGACTGCTTGGTTGGTGGTCTTTTGTTTTTTTATGGTTTGTTTTTTCTTTTGTCATTCAACTTTTGGTCCTTTGGTTGAATTCTCCTTCCCTCTAACTCCCGTCTCAATGTACCCGTTATCGAGATTCTTATATATAGAATATTTTTGTTGTTTCAAAAAAAATAAGTGTAAAAATTTTACGGTGGAAATTTGTGGTAAAATCGACTGAGTGCTTATTATTGAAAATGGGCCAAAAATTATTACTGAAAAACTGTACTCATTTAGGGTTTTTCAAACAGTGGATCCAAGGGTAACTTACCCATTTTATTTTGTGTGCTCACAAGTAACCCTTTTATTTGAGGTGCACGTAAGCTATCTCAGACACCCAAGTTGTCAAAAAGTGGAACCCCTACATTTTAGTGGGTAAGATAGTCTTTATACTTAGTTATTTCCTCTTGATACCTTTTATCTCATTCCGTTTAATCTTTGTAATTCGTTTTGCAAGATTAATAAATTCTTTTTGCTGTTAAAAAAAAATGTTCTTGCCTCTGGAAGTGCGCCCAAGTGGTAAGTGCTTCAATCCAAAAGGAGGGCGCAAACTCTTCGCTAATACACACTCCCATTGCTTAACCTAGTAATTTGGCGACGACTAATTTACGATCCAATTGACATAAATATACACTTATTCTAAAATAAATTTTTGGTGGTACAACTTGTATGCATATAGATTTCACAAAATACATACTCCATCCATCCCATTTCAAGTGTGTTGCTTCATAAATCCAACTTGTTAAAGAAATATCATCATTATTCTTTTCACATCAACTTTTACTTCTGGTATTAGATGTTTTTAGGTGATTTCTATGAGGCATGGTAGATGACAGTCAAATAAGCCTTGGAAGTGGGCCCGTGCCAGTTGGATAGGGTCTTTTGCCTCAACAATTTCAATCTCAATAGCCACGGTTGCGTTTTTCTCCCAGCAGCTTCTCTACTGATTTCTAGAGCGTTGTAGTTGACCTCGGCCATCTAGTTGCATGACATTTTTTCGTGCACGCAATGCACTCTAATAAGCCCAAAACAAAGGCGGATCTATGCATGGGCTAACCTGGCCTATAAATTTTAGCCCACCTCATTTTATTTATTTATTTATTTATTTTTTGTGTAACCCTATCCATTCTAAATGAACACCCACCCAAGAACAAAATGAAACCTATTCAAAAAAATAACCCACAAATCAATCTCTTTTGAATAACTCAACATGTCGAAGTCGGCAAAG
The DNA here is from genome assembly GCA_016920895.1 of Vaccinium myrtillus. NCBI lineage: Eukaryota > Viridiplantae > Streptophyta > Magnoliopsida > Ericales > Ericaceae > Vaccinium > Vaccinium myrtillus. The sequence goes on along the minus strand of JADGMU010000719.1, from coordinate 672 downwards.
TTCTCTTTGCTTATGTCCATAGGAAAAGTTTATGTTTTTAAATAGAGCACTAGTTCAAACTTATTTGTTTTTAAATAGAGCACTAGTTCAAACTTATTTTCTCTCACATCAATTTTTACAACTTTTACATCTACTTTCTACTATTACCCTTAGGAAGGTGCTCCTGTGTCCCCGGGGATACGGTATCCCCCTCATCTCAGCCCTCCACGTGTTCCATATTAAAATTTAAAAAAACAAAAAACCGGGTGGGAGCCGGTTGCCCGTCCAAAAGCGTAGAAGCTTAACCAGCCCTGGTTAAGCCTTCTTCCTCCCCGTTTCTCCCTCCCTCCTCTCCCTCCCTCCTGAAAACTAGGGTTTCATCTCTCTCCAGTCGGGAAAAACGGACGAAGCCAAAAAATTTGACGATATTTGAGCCCACGGCAGAAATTTACGACGACGAGAGTTGAGCCCACTGCAGCAATTTACGACTACGCAACTTGAACCCCAAATCTACAACGAGGACGAGCCACAGAAGTAAACACATGTACTGGATGCATGATTTGCTATTAGTTTTGAGGTGCGAAGAAGTTATCGTTTAGAAGTTCAAAAGGAGGAAGTGCGTCAGCATGGAGGTAGTATAGTAATGTTCTCAAATTTTCACATTAATTATGTTCTATTACATTTCTATTTTAA
>JADGMU010000718.1:0-16284 GCA_016920895.1 Vaccinium myrtillus | reverse complement strand
TGATAGGTAGTAATTGATAAGATTAGCTAATTAAAGAGGTAATTGTTTACGTATATAACTATACTCAAGATTTATATGTATGTTCATATTTATATCTACATATATAATATAACATATTTAGTACATATAACCGGGTACGGAGAGGGTATAGGACGGGTACGAATCCGGGGTGGGTGCTATGCGATATGTGTTGTGCGGCAAAACTACATCGTTTTGCTTGTTTTTTGTGTACACTTCCAAAGTCTCTAAGGGCCTTGTTGGAAGGAAGAAAAAACCACTACAAAGTGCCTAAACCCACAATACCCCTACTCCAAAGAGCCTAAATCCCTTAAAATTTAACCCCAAAATCAACTCTCCAAACAGGGTCATTGGATGTCCCAAGAAAATGAGCAAAATTAACGATGTAGTTTTGCCGCACAACACGGCGCACAACACCTACCGCACAACGCCTCCCCCGGATACGACAGGTACGGGTATTCGGAAGTGGGGGTTACAAAATCATACCCGCTCCATACCCAAACGGATTTTCTTCATATCCTACCAATGTTTTAAAAACCGGACCGGACCGGCCGGTTCAACCGGTTAGCTCGTCGACCGGTCCTTAGTCCGGTTCGGTTTCTTCTAATAACCGCTCTTTTGACAGAACCGGCCTAGAAATTGATAACCGTTCGAGAGAGGCGGTCGAACCGCCAACCCGCAAGAACCGGAACTGGTTTCGTCGAACCGGACCGGAAAATTTAGACTGCATTTGCGCACACTGTTGCCATTGGTACACGCATAATGATGTCATAGAGGTGGCTTTCATGGTGGACCCATGCCAGCTCATGGCCTTACTGACTCTCTCAGTACATTTTTTGAGGCTTCTCCGCACTTTTATCTAGGAAGAAAAGATTGGGGGGTTTTGTTTCCCACCGATGTGGGATTGGGAAAAACATAGTAGGACTCCATATGTAGCACAACCTCCTTACTTTGTTAAACTTTCTATACAATTATTTTTTTTATATGTTTATTTTTTTAAATTATATATTTATATATATTTTTATTATAATTATGACATCACGGTTCGATTCCGGTTCGACCACGGTTGAACCAGTGACCCATCCGCCCGGTCCCTTTTCCGGTTCGCTCTCCGGTCCGGGTTTTAAAACATTGTATCCTACCATACCCACTATTATTAGGAAAAATTTTAGGTTATCCCGGTTTTTTGATTTTTTAAGTTAGTGGAATAGAGTGCACTTCCAAATTTCTTTTCCAAAATTGATAACCAAACACAGTCATCTAAATTCTAATTGTTTGGTGCTAAGAAAAGTAATGGGACTTGTTGTACAGTTGAAATCACTAATCAAGTGAGTGAGAAGGCTCTACCAGACCATTTGTCCTTGGATTCCATACAAGTACAGACACCAAAGGGTGTACCTACCCATGGCACAGAATTACACGTGATGTCTGAGAGAAAGCCTGCAAAATTTCAGAAGAAAGAGAGATGGATGAGCAATCATTCTCAAAATGAAAGAGATAAGAGTAATTTCAATAACCAATACGAAGGTGCCATGTGGAAATGTACTTTTTTTTATTACTATAATAACTTGCAATTCCTATCTCTAGTTACACCAGAAAGGGTAGGTACCTAAATTGAGAGAATTTTTTCAGTGCCGAGTGGGTATTCCACGTGGTACCCGCTCGCATGCAATCTCGGCCGTTTATAACGCGATTCAACGGTCTGGATTTTAGAGAGAAAAGGAAGAGAGAGAGTGTTTGGGTGAGAGGAGAGAGAGACAGAATCAATCCGGATCGTCCAAAACACATTTAAACGGCTCAAATCATGCTAGATACCAAGTGGCAATACTCACTCCGCACACATATTTTTTCCTAAAATGGATATGTAGCACTAGCAGTGCTTTACACAGAAACGAAAAGCAGATTTAGGAGGAATTATTGAATACGGATAATTTTACTACCACACACGCACACGACACATTTATGTACGTAAGAGCATCTCCACTCATACATCATATTTTTACTCAAATTTGAGTAAAAATTTGGTCAAAAACTTGATTTGATATCACCCATTCCAATGGAAAATCACATTTTAACCAAATTCTAGTTAAAATTTTGTCAAAAACTGTTTTTTTTTGTCATTTTGGCTCCAAAACTTTCCCACCATTTTGTCAAAAACAGTTTTTTTTTCCGTTTTTTTTTTCATTTTGTCAATTCATTTTCATCATCTTCTTCCTCTTCTTCGGAAACAAGAAACAAGTCTTCAATGGAACAAATAGAGCCGTTGCCTATTTGGTGAAAGATTTGGTGTTGATCAAATTTGGTGAGAAAAATTTGAGCAAATTTGGTGTTGAGCAAATTTGGTGAAGGAGTGGAGTGGGTTTTTGGGTGATTTTTACTCAAATTTAAATTTGGTGAAATATTTGGTCCAAGAGTGGAGATGCTCTAAGATTCATATATACATACGAAAATTTACATTTCCTGATTTTCTGTCTTTATTCAAATTTTTTCACATTGATTGCGTCAAACTTTTTAAATTTAGTGATTCGTCTCAACGAGAAGAATCGGAAAAGAATAAAATTATGACTGAAACTCGAACAAATAAAAATCCTAAAAGTACAAAAAGTGAAGTGAAACAACCCATTCTAATATTATTTTCGATACTTTTGACGGCATTTCTTATATTTTCCCTTAAGTCCAGGGACGGAGTTATTTTTGCTTTCGCAGTTCAAAAAATTTTCTGACAAATGTATAGACTTCTACTGAGGTTCTTGAAATTACAATGTTCTCCCTTACTTTAATTTGAAACAATTATACAGAGTCGCCCTTCTTTTAACTGACTTACTAACGGTGCTAAAGGGCTGTTTGATAAAACTGAAAACTGAAAGCTGAAAAATTAAGTATTGAAAACTGAATGCTGAATTTTTTAAGCGGAAAAGATGTTTGATAAAACATATTAAGCACTAAATTAAAAAATGATTTTTTTTTGTTCTAATCCTCTCTTAATTTTACTAATGGTCATCATGTATTTGTGGTAGTGGTGGAGTGGTGATTGGGAGGTGGTGGCGAGGTGGCAGTGTAACAGTGGTAGTGGAGTAATGATGGTGGTGGAATGGTGGTGAGTTGTGGTGGCAGTGGAGTAATAGTGGTGCAATGGTGGTGATGTAGTGGTGGTAGTGTGATGGTATTGGCGTGGTAGTGGTGGTGGTGGAGGAGGAGAGGTGGGGTGAAGTGAGAGTGATGGTGGAGTGATGGCGGTGGCATGGTAATAATGGTGGTGGTATATGGGTAATGATGATAGTGGTGGTGGTGTTGCAGTGGTGGTGTTGGTGGTAGTGGTGGTTGTGGTGGTGGCAGCGGCGGCGGCGGTGGTGCAGTGGTTGTGGCTGTGGCGTGGTGGTGGTGGTGGTGGCTTGGTAGTTGTGGTGGTAGTGGTGGCTGTGGTGGTGGTGGTGGAATGGTGTTGGTGGTGATAGCGGCGGTGGTGTGATGGTTGATTGTAAGCACATAAGAATTCTGCCAAAATTTTGTTAACTTTTTAGCCTACATTTTAAGTGGCACTTAATCTGTTAAGTAATATAAAATGTGGTTATCAAACCTACTTAATCATTTATTACTTAATTGATTTAGTTTTAAGTGTTGAATCTATGTTATCAAACAAGCCAATGTAGTTCTTAAATGATACAACTGCCCTTCAAAGTACATTAATATGTTTATGTATTGTGTTTAACGTTATTTCAATTTTCAATTCGATTTGTTGACTAATATTAATTAGTATTTTGTTAATTAAATTATTTGTTCTTGTTATATGTATATTTTTAATTCTAGGAGGATTTTATGTTATCGCTCCATTTTGTTTTTTGATTATTTTGTTCCATGATTTTTATTTTACAACTATTCATAGTATATTTTCATGGACTTATTTTTCATTTTGTTCCTTCTCTATTTTTATTTTTCAGTACATAGTGATCGTTTGAAGTTAGGGGTGCACATACATCGGGCCGGGTCGGGTTTGGGCCGGGTTTATATTATATACTAACGACACTTGTGCTTGCCCAAGCCCGGCCCAATAATAATCGGGCTTCATTTTATATACCCAAGCCCAGTCCAATTAAAGTTTTATTTCCCAAGCCCACCAAACAAGCCCACTTATTTTTCTAAAATGTAATATCACAAACATAAAGAAATCAACTACAACGATCACAAATTAGTCACAACCGGCAACAATTAAAGTTTTATGTGCTCGCAATACTATAAAAACAAACCCATAAAACTATATAGTTTTACTATTTAAATATCTCCCAAAAGATAAAAGAAGAAGACTAAAGAAATTGAAGAGAATAAAATAAACATGAAACTTATTCTTCAATAAGAAGATATGTGCCTCTCTTCGAGAAATAAAACCCTAAAGAGAAAACCCCAAGCATAGACTTCTAGTTTTCTATAGGACCAAACATAATCATATATATATATATACACATACCATCTCCTTCTCCGCTGGACTCCCTGAAATGGGAGATATCCAGTCCTTCCAATCGCAACCGTTGGATTCAACGGCCCAGGGTCCCTCATTCATTAAACCTGAGCCCCTTCATTAAACTGGACCCTTTAAGGGTCAAGGGGTCACACGGTTAAAGCCCCAAATTTTTCCTCCCCCTCTCATTTTCACGCTACATCTGGAGAGAATAGAGAGAAAGCAATACTGAGAGAAGAGAGAGACGACGAACGAAGGAACGAACGAAGAAGAAGAAGGCTACGAAATCGAACCAGACCCACGACCGTTGCACCAACTTCGTCCATTCTCTCCTTCTCTTTCTCTCTCGCGTTCGATTCGCCAAACCAAGGTATATCTCCTTCTCTTTCTCTCTCGTGTTCGATTCGCGGAAACTAGGGTTACGATTTTGGTGAAAAGTTGTTCGATCTTCAAATTTTTCCGCACCCCAACTAGGGTTAGGGTTTTTGAAAAAGGGTTTTCGATTTGGGTAGTGTTGGATACTAATTTTTGATTTTCCAATCGATATTATTATTGTGGGCATCTTTACTTTGTACTGGGTTGATTTGAGGCATGGTTAAGAATGGTTTGTGTGTTCTGAGTTTCATGTCGAGTGTCGTTTCTCCCTAAACTCACAAGTTCTATTTTTGTAGGATGAAACATATGCAATCCCATCAATGGATCACACTGCGCAAATGATGATTCTGTAGGGGTGAAATACGCTAGACTCTGCTCCATTTAGTAGTTTATATGAAATTCTTGTTAACCCCCTAAAAAACCCCTAAAAAAAAAAAAAAACATGTTTCTAATAGGATGAAAAAAGGTAAAACAGACAACCACAAGGAAAGTAGTCAATGCACTGGGGGTAATGTACTCAATATGCTTTGTGAATGGTAAATACTGCAACTTTTGTGTTAGTGTTTCCAAGGATAAAATAGCATGTGATGCATTATGAACAATGTGAAACAGTACTCCAAAAAAACGTTTGATTGCTGAATTATTTTTTTAGAAATTTAAGAAAGGGATGAATGATGGATGGGGTAAAGAGAACATGTGGGTCCTTATAATATTAGATGAGATTGTATGTACTATAAGACTAGTTGTCCTATGTTTGATTTAGGCAGAATACAGTTTGCATATTTTGGTCTGTCTGTATCTAGAACAAAGACAATAGATCTGTTTGTATATAGAACAAATGATTTTCAAAAAGTTATGCCTTTGTATATGTCTTTTACTGTGCAATTTGATATGTCTATTTTGGTCCTGTGGAATGTGGATGATGAGAAATGGAATTGTTGGAGCCCTTCAGAGGTGATACATTCAAGTATGACTCTCATATGGCAGCTTATTGTTTCTGCATCTGTCTTATCCCTTACTAGTTACTTGTCTGTCAACTGTGGTTTCCAGTTTTCTACTGCTTGTGGGACTTTATATACCTAATTGTCTAATCTCTCTCTAATCAGATGTAATTGGGAGGAAGCTATTGTGGAGATGAGAATGATGTTGGGATGATGTGCTTATGTGGGGAAAAAGCCCCACTATGTACTTCAAAATCCAAACCGAACCCAGGCCGAAGATTCTTTGGGTGTTCCAACTACATGGTAAGACTTCAATGAAGCTAACATTTGCGATTTTTACTCTTGTTTTATTTTTTGTTATTGAACCATAAATTTTTCACTTGTTTTGTTTTAAGAATGAAGAACATTGCACTTTTTTTTTGCTGGTATGACCCCCCGCTGAATTTGAAAAACAAAAGGGGTTTGAGGCCAATGAAGATTAGGAAAGTGAGAGAGGTGGGGATGGGCACTGAACAAGTTGAGAGCAGTTCGACCCCTTTGAAAAAAGATGAAGAAATTCACATCGAAGGTAATGCAATGCAAATGAAGATTGATGCAATGCAAATGGAAATTAAAAAAATTGAAGGCAGCTAATCCAGTGAAGCATCCTACACAAGAGTCCCAAAATATGGGAACATCCAAGTGGAAAATTTTGTTTTATGGTTTTGTGGGTTGGTTAATGTATTATTTGTACACTTCATTGGGAAAAGGCAATCGCTTAGCACTGCCTTAGTGGTGTAATGGCATTGTAATTTCGTCGTACCCTCTTTTGAAATGAACCCTCTTTTGTAGTGAATTTTTTGTCTGAGCCATTGTGTAGTGGCTTTTTAAAACTGTTATTATGATTACTTTTTTGCTTGGTTGGTTGGGTTTGAGCCATTGTTTTGTGGCTTTTGAAAACTATATTCTTTGTGTGTTTTATTTCTAGTGATGGTTAAACAGTTCTTGAATATGGACAAATTGTTTGGGTGCTAGTTCTGGTGATGGTTAAACACTTCCTGAATATGGAGAAACTGTTTGGGTGCTAGTGACTGGATCGTCCTCTTGGTAATGTGGTCGAGTGATTTTTCATGTAGTATTTGTTTTAGAGCCACATTTAGTGTTATTTGGTGCTCTTTATCTGATGCAATTGCAATGGAAGTGAATGAACTAATGAACTGAAGGTGATTAGATGTAAAAGCTTTGTTGCAAATGTTTAGTCATAATCATGGTTTCTGTTTCCTGATATTTTAAACTCCATTTCGTTGGAAATTTACCTTCTGCTCGTGCACGAGTGGGTTACTGGGTTATAAGATTTTACCATTATCTGAATGGGTTCGATTATTACTCCATCTTACTGGCAAACTATCTTCTCAAATTTTACCCAAAAAAAAAAACTATCTTCTCAAGCGACCGTGTGCTAAAACAAAGTTGATGATGGGTATTTGGAATCACTTTAGATAATGACTTAAACAAAATGGCCATGTCTGAGGAGTAAGTCACAATGGCCATGTCTTTCTGTCCACCATAACAAGAGTAACCAAGAACTCTACATTTGATTCACGTGCTCTGCTATTTGCACAGAGTGTCCACCATAACAAGAGTAACCAAGAACCCAGATTGTCCACCAAGAACCCATCATGTGCAAACATACTTAAACACAGTTTTCTGGAAACATAAAAATAGAAACAAGAATCATTTTTTCCAGAACTACATAGCTCATTCTGCAACTACTCCAACAATTGCTATACGCAAAAACCATACCAGAACTACATAGCTCATTCTGCAGGAAGTTCAAGTTCTCACCCAACTATAACGTCTAATCCAGTCCAAAGAAAGTTTAATAGATTCTTAACAGATTCATAAAATAGAATCAATCAATCATTACAATATAAAATTAATCCAGATTAACACCAAATTAGTTGGTTTCTCCACCGTCATAACTGAATGAAAAAGGCTTTGCTCTCCAACCAAGCTTCCACGATACCCTTCTTCATTTCAACGTGGATGATAAGCCCCAAATGTTGTATATATCCGGGTTTATCTCGCTCATTGTGATCACACACACGTGCATTTTGTTCCTTTATACGATTGATTTTGCGTGAGTTGTGTTTTTGATGAGTTTCAGAAAATCGGAGCTAAAAGGTGTGTCCAAAGCTCCAAATAATCCCCGGTTGTGTTCGGAAGTACCCAAGGACCCATAATGCCGTGGAGGACAATCGCTGAAGCTTAGAAATCGATTCAAGAAGCTTTGGAAGGTTCAAGGAAGGCCCAGAACAAAAGAACAAGAAATTTGGAGTTATGAGCCTCGAGAAAATTTGACCAACTGAGAGAAAAAGGCTTATTACTTTCAAGATACAAAGGCTATGAATATGAGGTTAATTGGGTTGGAAAGTAGACTCATAGAGCTTTTCAACGGTTCAAGAATTGCCTCATTCCGAGTTCGAACGAAGCCGGGGCGTGCCCGCGAAGTTGGGTCAAAAATCTGCCTGAACAGATCAATCCGGATCGATCCGGAATTATTTTGGATCGATCCAAAAGTGCTTTGAACTTCAGCAGAGCCTTTTGGATCGATCCAAAGAGGGGTTGGATCGATCCAACTTCATCAAAATTTCACCAGAGACATTTGGATCGATCCAGGGTCATGATGGATCGATCCAAAACCATCCGGGCAGCACTTTTGTGCAATTTTTTGGACTTTCTATTAATGGAAATTTTGCTCTCATGTGAGAGCTTTTTGGGATATTTTGAGAGAGAAAAAGTGTTGTGTATATAATCATCTCTCTCTCCCTCTCTCTCCTCTCTCCTTCATTAGTTTAGTTTTAGTTACTTTAGGTCTTGTTCTTCTCCCTCCTCCATTGTTGGGGTTGGGTTTGAAGCTTTAATTCTCTTAGGAACTCAAGTAAACTTAGCTTGTATTTCATTTTCTCGTTTATTAATAGTTCTTGTAATCTTCGGATCTTCGTATAAATCTAGTTTATTTACGTTTTTATCGGTTAAATCTTGTTCATGCTTTTCTAGTCATCTCCTTTGAAAAATCAAGTAAGTAGTCTTAGTTGTTAATTTTCTAAAGGTTTAAAGTTCTAGGCTAACTTAGGATCTTCTATAAAAATCAGTTTTTAAAGTCATTTGTCATGTTATTTATTTCCTTTATAAAAATAGTTATGTTTTACTTAGTAATGATTGAGTAGTCGTTATAGGCTCGGTCATCGGGTGATTAGCACCCTGTGACTTAGGTTTATTCGCTCTCCTAGCCATAATGCAAACATCGTTTGTTGAACAAAGAGATAGGATTTATTTTACGTACCAAAGCTCGGGTTTGTTAATCTCTTTGATCACACGTAGCCAAGGGTTTATCTACTTGGCACGTGTGATGCTTAGGGCGATGTCAATTCGGCCGTTTGCCAAATGAACCAAAAATCCTAATCTTTGATAAACACCATTTTCTAGTTGAATGAGTTTAAATTCCAAACCTTCCATTCGGGAATGTTTAACGGTATCCCCGAGCCGGTTATTTTAGAGGAGAGTGAATTGACCTAAGTCAGGGGTGTTGCGAACCCCTTGACTTAGCCTTGTTTTAATTCAGTATTTCTTAGTCTTTCCCAGAATTCTACCACCAAATCACCATTAAAACCTACTTGCAAGACAACTCTCACGCTGGGTGCGTTCGATCCCTGTGGATTCGACCCAGTCTTACCGGTTATTATGCTATGCGATACCTAGCCCTACGCTTGGGGCGACATCATCTACGATACAATCCAAGGTCGCAAGCAGTGGAGTACCTGTGAAAGATAGATACCTGCCGTCAGATTAAGGATATCCAACCGTGGACTAACTTGACGCCTTGCGTCTCAAACTAATAGCAATAAACAAGTCCCCACAATCCAATTCATAAACGCAAATTTCCAGAACAATAAATAATAGTTCCACAAATTAAACTAAGTTCACAACATAAATTAAACTAATAATTCCACTTACAGAATTCAATTCCCACTTAAAGAATCATATTCCACATCGTCGTCCTCATCCTCGTCCTCATCTTCATCATTCAACCTACCTTCTTGTGACAACCTGCCGTTAAATAATGATGACAATTAAAATTTAAACACTTAAACGATTTCATTTTCAGAAATAAACAATTGAACATACTTATTTATCACTACCTGTTTAGAAGTACTGGACAATTTCTTTTGTCATGCGACACACCTACTTTCCCACAACCATTACAATGCCTAGCCTTCTTGGCCATCGCCTTCTCCTTCCTTTGTTTTAGTCGTTTCCCACATCCCTTTGTCCTCACTGGGAGTGGTTCTTTCAAACTAATTTTGCTTGCAATAGTAACCGGCGTTTGGATACTCATTTGGATAGTACTCCCTTCGCCATCTACGCGAGAACTCTTCATCAATGCAAGCTTTTTCTAAGCTAATAACAAACAATCTTTCACAACATTAGGGCCACCTTCAATTACCAAGGCCTCATCAATTACAGTAGAATAAAGATGGGAGATGCTATTTCTTTTCTCTAACATGGAAGAGTCACAAATTTCAGAAATGTCACGACCCAAGTCATCGAAAACTCTCTCAGCTTTTACTAATTTAATCCACCTCTGCAAGATGTATTGTTCAGGCAGTTTCAGAAGCTGCTTCTTACTAAAGTATTACAGCATGTGCCTACACGGAATTCCATCACATTCGAACATCTTACAACTGCAACTAAGCAAGTTCGATGACTTATCTAATGAAAGCTGACGACCCTTCGATCCACTCTCTCCCCTCTTGACACTGTACAAACAGACACGTTCATCTTCAAATATCCTCGTGTGCACATACGCATCCTTTTGACAGAGTTCATCTTCAAACTTGTAAAATATAGTCCGTGTATATAGTTCACTCATTGTCGACTCCACTGCCCAGGAAGTTTTTGTAATTGGCTTCTCATTCACATCTTTATGATCCAAATCCAATTCATTATGCCGCATGTGTGCAAGTGCCCGATCAAACCGTTTCACAAACTCAGTCAAAGAATTCTCTATTGACACAAACCTCTTGAAGAATGCATGACAACCTTCAGCATGAGCACTGCTAGTCATGTGGGTAGAAAAAATGTGTTTGACAAATGTGGGAACCCATTTGTCACGAATTTTGTACAAATCATGCAACCATTCATTGGTATCCAAGTTTGCTTTTGCTAGTACCTCTCTCCATCTTGCTTCGAACTCTGTAGGGCTTTCGGATTTCCATATACAATCTTTCAACTCATCATAATGCTGTGTATATTGAACCGCACCTAATTTTTCAGAAAATTTACTTGTGATGTGCCAAATGCAATACCTGTGATGCGTAGTTGGAAGAATAGTGGCAATTTCTTTGGTCATCGCCGGACACTGATCAATTATGATCATTTTCGGCGGCCCCGCTGGCATCACTTTCAACCATTATTCGAAAAACCACTCAAATGCATCATTGTTTTCTTCATGTAAGAACGCTCACCCAAACAAAGTTGTCTGCTCGTGGTGATTAACCCCGACTAAAGGTGCAAAGATCAACTTATATCGGTTGGTGTTGTAAGTTGAATCGAACACCACCACGACGTCCCCAAAATACCGAAATGACTCTCTCATGGTTGCATCGGCCCAAAAACAATGCTTCATCCTCCCCTCACCATCTAGTGCAAATTTAAACCTAAAACCGGGATTCGTTTGTTGTTTTTCAGAAAATTCTCGTGCATTAGGTCCACGTCAAGTCCATCCAACTCTTTCCTCTTGTCCCTTGCAACATTATACAAATCTTGTTTTAAAACCCCAACATTCTGAAGACCCCCGGCATCCATCCCTAAAATACTCATTTGTTATGACATTGGCACATTTGCAGCAGCTAATTGTTTTGCTAAGGCTTTCTTGGCCTTTGACACTTTGCGATAAGAACACAAAAAATGAACCTTCCTGGGCGTCGCAAGAGGGTTGTTATGGCCCTCGACGAATTGGCTTACAACAAACCCCTTCCCTGACTTGTAATCTTTTACAACAATGAGTTTTGCACCACACCCCTCTCTAATTATCCCACGTTTCCGTGTTGTGGGTTCAGAATTTTGTTGAGAGATTTTCCTTGACCATTCGTTGAAGCAAATGTACTCCTTCCTAACTACTTTAGTTTTCCCCTTAATCTTGCTAGAATTTTTCCGTGTCCCAAATCCAGCTGCTCTAGCATAGTTGTTGTAAAACTCGTGAGCGGCATCTAAATTGTCAAAGTGTTGCTTAACTTTAGGTCTCAGCTCCATTTGTACTTGAGGAATGTGTACTATTTGGGCCGAATCAGCAGTCGATAGATGTATATCTTCCAACGACTCCATCCTACAAAGCGAAAACAACACAATAACAGAATAGCTGAGCATCAACAATACTTCAAAGTAGCTATGTATCCACTAATTCAATGCAAGTTAATGTAACTACTTCAATAAAAACATAAAATGGTGCTGACTTATAATCAGATTAATATCAGATTTTCAGCTTATGTTTTATTGTTGTGATGAAAGATGCTCCATTTAGGATTCTTTAGGTCCTTTTGGTGTCCTTTCTTCTAGTTCTTACCCCAAAATGGTGCTGACTTCTAAGAGCATCCCCATCAGGGGAGGCAAATGCCACTGATGGTTATTTTGTTGAGCCAAAGGGTAGAAAACACCTGAAAATCAGCCTCAACAAGTGTTGGGCTAATTTGCAAAAATTGCAACTTCGCTACAGTAACTCGCTATTGGGATAAAGGTACTGTTCACGGGCTACCGAATATTTTAATAGTTTATCTTCCCGTGTTGCCCCTTGCCGAATAGTACATGCACAGTGCCTCGCACAATGCATTGCACGTGGCTACTTGTGTATGGGTGGAGAATATATTTTATGAAATAAAGTACATGCACAGTGCATTGCACATATCCCAGCGTGGGAGAAGTAGTTTTTTTAAGGAAAATGTTCTTCTTTTTTTTATTAGACTTGAGGGAAATAGTAAAGTTTGGATAGAGAGTCTGATTTTGTGAATTTTTGGATAAGTGGCTTGCTAATTTATAAAAGGTGTTTTTGAGGTTAAATTTGGTGTTTTTTTTGTTGAGTCTGATGAGGATGCCCTAAGAGATGTTTTAAGTCTCTGCTGGAATATGAAACATGTCTATTTCCAAATTTTTGCACCAAAGGGTAACTTAATGAGCTCATGCTGTCCTTTAAAAGCTGTGAATGGTAAACAAGCAAATGATCCAACAACAGTTGCAGTTTCATGCAACTTGTGTTAACGTGTTTATTTAGGTTGGATTTACTTTTGGTTGTATCATTATAACCCAGGGTTTGTGATTTCAGAAACGTGACAAACACAGGTTTTGATGGTATCTGACTATTTTTCACAAGGTGAGATACCTTTACACCCTGCATTATCAAAATAATATGGTTCCTTGCTTGATTCACAATGTCCTCATCCCAGGCATCAACAAGTAGAAAAGTGTAGGGTGTTTGGTTTGGCTGGTGGGCTCACAACCAGAATCAAATTAAGCTGGGCTTTTTGTTCATGACTAATGAGAAAGAATATGTAATGAAAATGTTGAATCAAAAAAACAAATCGTAGCTATTGTTGGGTTCATGGGACCGACAACACAAAGAGACGAGCCATCTCCCAGTTAACTGTGGTAGGTGCACAACATTTCAACTACTCTTTTCAAACACACTATTTAGTTCAAGAAGACAAGGAGAGATACCTTTAGTGGTGGATCGATTACTGGTGGTTGTTTGCTGGATCGATTTTGTAGCCCTAGAACGACATTGTTTGCTGGATTGATTTCGTAGACCTAGAACGACATTGTTTGGTGGATCGATTTCTTCGTTCCTTCGTTCGTCGTCTTTCTCTTCTCTCAGTATCGCTTTCTCTCTCTTCTCTCCAGATGTAGCATGAAAATGAGAGGGGGAGGAAAAATTTGGGGTTTTAACCGTGTGACCCTTGACCCAAAAAAGGGGCCAGTTGGATTAAATCCAATGGCTGCGATTGGAAGGACATGATATCTCCCATTTCAGGGAGTCTAGAGGAGAAGGAGATGGATATATCCCTTAACGGATCCGGGACTCCACCTTCCCGATATTTTTTTGAAAATCCGAGCCGTCCAATGTGTTCAAAAGGTGTTTTCAAGTGTCCACACGGGAAATCTTCAAAAACAAATACCAGGAAGGGCTTGATCCGAGCAGTTTTTCCCAAACACATTGGACGGCTCGGATTTCCCAATAACAATTTTTAAAAGCATCAAAACACCAAAAAACCTCCCATCCGGGATATATATATATCCATATAGGATAATGATCTAATAAGGGATCCCTTAACCAAAATTTGGTGCGGACCACCCCTTTTTTCACCTTTCCGAGCCAAATGTTGACGATCCGAACCGCTCAATGTTTTTAAAATGCATTTTCCAAGGTCCACGCGGGAAATCTTCAAAAAAAAATACCCGGAAGGGCTTGATCCATGCATTTTTCGGTAACGGTAAAACTGTCCATACAGTTTTCGGTAAATGCATGGATCAAGCCCTTCCGGGTATTTTTTTTTTGAAGATTTCCCGCGTGGACCTTGGAAAATGCATTTTAAAAACATTGAACGGTTCAGATCGTCAAAATTTGGCTCGGAAAGGTGAAAAAAGGGGTGGTCCGCACCAAATTTTGGTTAAGGGATCCCTTATTAGATCATTATCCTATATATATATATGAAGTCAGGGATCCCTGACTTTGCTTAAAGTCAGGACCTCACCTTTCCCGATTGAATTTTGATGATCTGAGCCGTCCAATGTGTTTAGAACATGTTTTAAGAGTCCCCGTGAGGAATCATAAAAAAAATGACAGGGAAAGGTTTCTTCCGAGCAGCTTTTCCTACATACCGTAGATATATATTTTATGAAAAACTGCTCGGATGAAGCCCTTCCCGGTAAATTTTTTTATGATTCCTCACGGGGATCCTTAAAAACATGTTCTAAACACATTGGACGGCCCGGATCATCAAAATTCAATTGGAAAATGTGAAGTCCTGACTTTAAACAAAGTCAGGGATCCCTGACTAGAAGTGGAACCTATATATATATATATATACAAGAAGTTTCCTATGAGGGCTCCCTCACAAAAAAAAGTGCGGGAAAACAGTTGTGGGCCGTTGGATCGCATGAAGGGCATAGGATCCAATGGCCCACAATTGTTTTCCCGCACTTTTTTTTGTGGGGGAGCCCTCATAGGAAACTTCTTGTATATATACATACATCCATGATCCAGTCAAAGATCCCAAATTGAAGAAAAAAGGGTGTTTTTGAGGTTTTAAAAATTGTTTTTGCATAATCCGAACTGTCCAATGTGTTTAAAACGTGTTTTTAATGATTCCCGCGAGAAATCATAGAAAAAACAACCGGGAAGGGCTTCATTCGAGCAGTTTTTCACAAAAACTGTACATATACAGTTCCGGTATTTGTTTTGATGATTTCTTGCGGGGACCCTTAAAACACATTTTAAACACATTGGACGGTTCGGATCATGAAAATTTGATCCAGAACTATGAGTCCTAATTAGAGATCCTAGACTAGATAAGGACTATATATAGAAGTTTCCTATGAGGGCTCCCTCACAAAAAAAAGTGCGGAAAAATAGTTGTGAGCCGTTGGATCGTGTGAAGGGCGTAGGATCCAACAGCCCACAACTGTTTTCCCGCACTTTTTTGTGAGGGAGCCCTCATAGGAAACTTCTTATATATATATACACACAATTTACTTCTAGTCAGGGCTCCTGGATTTTTAAAAAATCCACATGTGGACGCCCCCTCTGGAGATCATCGATTTGGAGTCGCCACCCGGGTTTTAGCGGATTTTCCCCGAGGAACCGAACTCGATTGACTCGTGCCTCATTTTTTGGATAAGGATTAGTACCGGCCCGTCATCACCATACTATCTTAGGTTCGAGAGCTTGGTTACGAGAGGGGAATGGTTTTACGGCACCCCCCTCGCCCGGTTCGAAAACCGGTCTCTACTAAGCTTTTGTGGGATCATATGAAATGTATGCAACTCAACCTTGAACGAGTAATGGAGAATGGGGGATGGGAGCCACATAACAATAATAAAAACAACAATGGATTACGGTGTATGCATGTGCATCGTGTACTATATGAGTGTTGATGTAAATGTGCAAGCATGAGCAATTAAAACAACAAACAACAAAAGACAATGTTAGTATATGATTGACAGAAGCAAAATGACTAGAAATGACACAACCAACAAACAAAAAGCAAAACCCAATCTGATCCCATAATAGGAGTTTGAGCACTCAAAGGGTGGGTTTGAGCGCTCAAACTCTCCTCTCCTATGCATGCTCATGATGCTTCTGATGATTCTAATTTGATGAAAACATGATTTGATCTTTGTTGTTTATTCGAAACATTAATGGGATGGTTAAGCAAAATGGTATGGCTATGCATACATGGTTTTGAA
>JADGMU010000717.1:165000-219593 GCA_016920895.1 Vaccinium myrtillus | reverse complement strand
TTTGCAATCTCAGGTTCTTCCGTGTTGTGCATGCTCCAATTTTCCTTCGTTCCTTTGCATCTGATAGAAGACACATGAAGGATTCTCTAGGAAAATGGATTGCTAAACCACCTGCATATGGACCAATAGTTGCTGAAGGTTAGTTCAAGAAGCAGTTCGACTACAAATTTATGCTCACTTTAATTGAATTGACAACTTCTGTTAGTTTGATAACTTTATGATAGTCATGTGAATTGTGTTTGACATGCAGCATGCGATGCAATCTTTGCATTTTCTATGCGGATATCCACTTTATCTTTAATGAAGTCTATTTTTAGTGCTGAAGGGCTTATGTTTGTTAGTAGGTTGCATATAGACTTTATCGTCTTGCTCCTGCAAGTTTTTGTTTGAAAACGATGTACATTTACAGCAATCCACCACTCTACTTTACTCGTATGTTACATAATTTATGCTTGTGCCTAGATGAGTGCAGCTCAACATGCTTGATTTGATAGTTTTTGTCACACAGAGGATTATTGAAAGATTCCAATGTACAAAACCCTACTTGTTTGCCAGTTTTTTAGTACTACTCCCTTAGTCTCAAAATGTTAGGGCAACTTTGGGATTCCAACTTTTTTTCAAGACGTATTCATTTAACTTTTTCATTTTTGTCTTTCCAATGTGGCCCATAATCATTACAACTTTGCATTGGAATGGTTCTTGCCATATTAAAAAAGGAAGGGTAAAATTGGAAAATTATCAAATAAAGTATATTGATAAAGGGACAAACATTTCAGGACAGCCCAAAATGGAATATTGGACCAACATTTTGGGATGGAGGGAGTATTATCTTTCTTGACATGTCTTGGTCACATGGTCTAAAGAAGGTGCAGGGCCTTTTATGTAGTTACATAGCCCACATTTGATGAATATAATGGCTACTTTATTCTCTAAACAGGCTATTGTTTACTGTTTGTTTTGGATGTTGTTATTTTTTATCACTGAACTTATTAACACGCACATGTTCTGAAAATCGTCATGGATGGGTTCTCTGTGGTAGGTTTGTGGGTCTGGAAAGGTTGGATATGGCACAAACAGAGATGCATGGATTTATTGAGATCGTTGTGCATTATATGCATGTCTTCTTGGTACTTGTTAGTCTCCTAGAAACTAGAGTGGTTTCATCAACAATAATACAATATCCCTCCAGCAGGTCTAGAGATTGATCCATATTTTTCGATATGAAGAAACATGGATGATTTTCCTTTCGAGGGTTTCATTTATTTGTACAGGATCTATAGCCCAGGGTTTCATTTTAAGATAGTGACATAAGAGGAATGAAAGATGGTGTGCTCAGATGTCCCCCAGGGTATTGTGCGATTACATTTTTGTAAACTGCAGTTAAACTGAGACCTCAGGTTTTGATCTAGAAACTTTTAGGGCCTATTTGATTGGTCGTGGTGGATTTTATTTTCCTTGGGATTGTATTATGGCCCTTGAATGCAGCAATTAGTTAACTGACTTCATTCATGCGATATTGTATACGTTGGGGCACATGATATTGGCAATCTCTGGCTATTAGTTCAGTGAGATTAATTATCCTATAGGTTTATATAACTGTATATCTTTTCAGTTGAAGTTCAACCAACAAAACATGGCTTTAATAGTGAGGTTTTCTGAGATTCATTTGATTTGCTATTATGGTCTATGGTTGGTAGAACTTCCAACTTGTGTCACATTTGTTATTTAATCAGAATCCAATGAAGTGTGCATTTTTGCTACAGCAACCTAGTGTGTATTTTCACTCCGGCCCCCGGATATGAATTATGAGCGTCGAATTGGACTATCTATTCTAGAGGACCATATATTCGGTGTTTGATTAAAAATCTTCACGGTTCGAATTACATATTCATTGGATATATAGTCCCAGAGTCTGGTGTAACAAATAGGAGTACAATGCGGAGTGTAGTATATAATTGACCTCATCAATCTTAGTCCCATCCCATGTATTACTTGTCCTATGGTAAATTTATGTACCCCCTCACTAATAGTTCCGTTAAATAAACGGCCGGCCTGGTCTAGTTATAGTGTCACGAGAAATATAAATTGCACTCATACAGTCATAAACTGTTTATCCCAGATGAATATCTCCTCTCTCTCTCTCTCTCTCACTCTCTCACACACACACACCAAAGACAGAAACTCAATCGCACAAGCATTCAGAGTCATGAGTTGGGAAAAAGATTGTCATACTATCTGAACTTTGCAATTTTGGTGTCTAAAGAGATACACTGGCTTTATTACTCAGTAAGACGTGATTTCTGCATTGACATGCTTTTTACTGCTCTTAATATCTCGTATGCTTATGCAGATGGAGCTGTGCACAACCTGAACGAATACAACGAGATCATTGCTGCAGATGTGAGTACTGTAGGAACAGATTCCCTCAATGCAGTTTGTAGGCAGAAACTTGGCATTGTGGTGAATGAAACTCAGCTTGAAGAATTTTTCTCCATGGATGCTTCGTGAAACAATCTCTGTGAGCTACAACTTGCGTGTGTTATAAACTGCATTTCCATTGTGCTATTTCCCAAATTGATTGAACCTCAGTCGTCAAATCTCTCCCTTTGTTGCCCAGCTTTACGAGACCATTTTTTTTTTTGGCCATCCTTGAGTGTTTCGGTGCGACATGAGCTCTTAAAGTGGGGCTCTATGTAAGGTGCGAAAGAGATCCCGATGCTTTGCTTCCTCGTCTAGTGAAAATGCTATGAGAAATGATTGACTTGTAACTTCCATACAGAACTTTTTATATGATTCAGCTAAACTCTTACGAAGATTCAATTAACATAAATTTTGGCGTGAATTATATAAATATCAAGTCCTAAAATAATAAACCGCTCATATCATCAAAATAGAACCGTGGTGAATTGTGCTTTAAATTGTATGAGGTATCTGCTAGAAAAGAACAAATCTAAAAGCTATACAAATCTAAAAGCTTATAGCCGCTTTTCTCTGTCGAGTGAATTGTAAAGCTTTCGTTAACGGTTGTAAAGTTAAGTAGGCAAACTATTAATTCCCTCCAATGTTTTCAAAGGCGATTTTGGGGCTTGCCTCGAGGCAAGGCATGAAAAACACGTTCTTCAGTGTTGATTTTTTGAGCTGAAACAAAGGCGCTCTCCCATCCGTTGGAGGCATACACTTTCGCGCCGTCTCGCCAGATGACGGAGGCAAAATGCATCACAGGAGCCAGATTTTGTATGCAAGTGAAGAGTCAGTACATTATAGAGTACATTGTTAGGGGTGAAGCCAAGCGTTTTGCCCTATTTGCAAGATGAGATAGGGTGCGTTTAACATTTGTAATGCACTATGTTTTTATGCCCTATCATGTTTATTTTTATTTTTAATTTTGTTCACTATTTTCTTATTTTTAGTAAGGCACATTTGTGTAATACAAATACTATCTCCTTTTGTTTTTATTTATGGTACTTGTTATTGATTTTATTTCTTGCGCATAAAAAATAAAAACTTCAAAAGCTTACAACTCGAGGCTTGCATCTTGCCTTATATGGGCGGTCAGCCGCCTCTCCTCTAGAAATACATTAGAGAGATGCAAGGAACACAACCGTTTGGACACAACAATGAAAACAACCCTTCACATACACATGGGTCGTGCATAATAAATGTGTGCGGGAGCTACGTGCATGTGAGGGGTTGTGTTTGGATAATAGAACTTGAGCTCATCGTGCTCTCCTGGTTCTGACTCTTCTGTCGTATTTCTGCAGCTGCCCGTGAGTATCAATGATTGGTTCATCCACACGCCCCTCTCATCACAAGGGAAGTTAAGTAAACTTGGGCATTCTACTTGGTGCAAGTAAATTAATTCGGGAAATAATACCCTCAGTTCGCTCCAATCTATCTCTAAATCACTCAAGTACTTCAAACGCAATATCTTTACGGTCCACCAGTCCCCTTGGCGTTTCTGAACTTGGCCTAAATCACGTAGTTGCCCTCCTCTAATGTAGAGTTTCTCTAGTCCTTTTATGTTGGTAGGTCTCAACCAATTGGTTAGAGTCTCTATAGGGAAACCTTGAAGGTCTAGCTTCTGCAAACTAGGGGGAAGTGTTAGAGAGCCTCTTTTGAGTAGTTCCATGTTTGCTACTTCTTGACTTTGTCTGCAGCCTCCCCACGATATAGTCAACTTTTGCAGGCCCACAAAATCTACTAAATCATCAAAGTCCCATAGTCTGTGAATATCTCTCACACTTACGTAGATGTTAAGTTTTCTTAACTTTTCCAGTCTTGACAAATCGTAAAGAGTACACGACTGTTTGTTGTTGTTGAAATCTCCAATTAGGAATCCCTTAAGGACTTCAAGGTTTGATAGTTGAGCAAGACTCTTGGGCATGTGTTCTAAAAAGTAACACTAGGACATGTCCAAGTGTGTCAAACTCCAGAGCAAACCGATATCATCTGGAATCTCCTCAAGATTATGACAAGCTCGGAGATCTAGGATCTTCAGTTTGTTGAGCTTTAAAATGACTATGGGAAGCTCGGTAATCATAGAAATCCCTCGAAGGCTAAGAAAAGTTAGGCCATACAACTTCTTCAGTCTATGGAGAATTTTGGCTTCTGCTAGTTCAATGTGGTGCGTAGCCGAGCTCTGCCATCTTCCGAGATGAAGACTTTGGATGTGTTTCATATTCTCAAATATTTGAGGCTCGAAATTAATAATTGCCTCACCAACATTGATCAGACATGAGTGCCCAGGTTGACCACCACGAACAAATCCAATATCCAGATCAAGAGTGTCAATTGAAGTAAAACCACTATCTTCAGCTTCTTTGTATAAAGAAGAACGAACATAAAGACTCATCCTGCAGCTGTCTGGCACCAAGGAGCAATTTTGGTAGATAGGCTCGATGAAGCCCTTCTCAATAAGTCCTTCAAAGATTTCATTGCCAGCATCCTCTTCTCGTTTGTTCATGAAAGGACCAAAAGCTAACGAATTCAAGCAAGTATATCCCTGGCCTATCCACAGGTAAATCAACGTCGTTCTCTTTTTAGTTGCCTCTGGTGGGAACTTGAAGAAGCATAACAAAGAATGCCGAAATTCTTTGGGGAGCTCATGATAGGCTTCCAATATTAGGCCATCAATATAACTAGCACGCACAGGCTCTGGCTCCTTGAAGAACAAGTGTGTCATTCCCTCCTCGGCCTCGTTTATATTAGGCCACCGGTTACGATGTGGGTTGGAATTGGCAGAACGGATTTTGACATGCGAAGGGATCTGGAACCACAGCTTCGCGATGACTTTTCGGAGTTTGTCAAAGTCTCACTGATTGCCCCCTAATGTTTTTAGCTCCTCAAATTTCTCACGGGCCTGGTTGATTTGCACATTCATATGGTCCATGTACTTCTTCAAGGCTGAATCCATGAGGAAGAGATCACTGGAGATCATTCTAGAAGAGAAGGAAATAGCCTCACCGTGGTGGTCATTTTTGTGGGTGGTTGCACTGCTGGAAGCAGCTTCGTGGTTGTTGTTGGGTTTTGAGACACAAAACTTGGCATTGAAATCGGATAGCAAATGTCGAATTGAGCACTTGGATTTGGTTTTGGTGGAATTGAGGATGGTTGGAGTCTCACAAAGTGATGAGGGAGGGACTTCAGAAGAATCAGAACTTGCCATGATCTGTTCAACAGTATCAATACTGGCCATGCTCTTTGAAAGAGAGAATTGACGAGAAAATCAAGCAGAGAGGTTTAGGTTATGGAATAGTCTTTCTTGGTGGTGGTGACGTGATATGGATTTTTTGCCAATTTGGGTGTGAAATGTGATTGGTTTTCTTAGCTCCAAGGTAAAACGATGTCGTTTTGGATGCTAATGTCAGCGATAGTGTCCAAAGAGCTTGAAGAAACTTTTGACGATTGCATAATTTTTCCCGGGCAATTAGGACATTTTGAAGTAAAGTAAAGTAATAACGGCCTTGTTCGGATGGCTGAGTTGAAAACTAGTTTCCAAAACTTTTTTGGAAATTTGAAATTATTAACACTGTTCATTTGACCCGGGCCCCAACCCACCCCTTCTACTCTGTACGTACTCCACTTTTTGACTGACAAAAATTGAGCTAGTGGCGCCCCCCCAACGTGCAGTGGAATAATTAGTACAATACAACAATTACTCCTTCCAAACTTTGAAAAGTCAAGGGGTAAGGGTGGACCCCATTTTTTACTTTTTGCCGAATTTTTTTGGCCTAAGCAGCCATCCGAACAAGGCCAACGTTATTGTTACTTTATTTGTACTCTGCATTTTCGTCTGTTTTCAATTAGTAAAATTAGTAGTGGTGAAAGTTGTTTGTCTGGTCGTGTAAGATAAGATATGCTTGTCCTAACTAAGCTGTAAAGCAATGTATATGCTAGTCCTTGTCTTAGCTATAAATCAATATACTTACTTGTCCTTGTTTTAGCTGTAAAACAATGCATATGTTTGCTTTATTTTTAAGTTGCGCTACCCCTTAGAGATATGCCCATGCAAAGCAAGAATGTTTTTTTTTTTTTTTGGGTTCTATCCTACGTTTTTCCCTTGTTATGTGGCTGCTTGCTGCGATGCTGCTATAGCCATCACTTCGGAGCATTGACTCTAGCAATGGAACTGTACACAACCTGAATGAGTACAACGAGATCATTGCTGCAGATGTGAGTAACGTAGGAACTGATTCGGTCAATGCAGTTTGCAGGCAGAAACTTGGCATTGTGGTGAACGAAACTCAACTTGAAGAATTTTTCTCCGTGGATGATTCGTGAAACAATCTCTCTGCGAGCTACAACTTACGTGTTTCATGAACTGCACTTCCACGGTGCTACTTCCAAAATTGATTGAACCTCAGTCGTCAAATCTCCCTTTTGTTGCACAGCTTTACGGGACGAGTTCTTTAATTTTGTGTAAATACGAGACCAGTTTATGTAGTTGCATGGCCATCCTTGGGTGTAAGGTGCAAAAGAGATCCCGATGCTTGCTTCCTCGTCTAGTGAAGCTGCTTTGAAAAGTGATTAAGACTTGTAATTTCCATACAGAACTCTTTAAATGACGTGGTTCATAGCGATCCTCGCATTTTGCCATACTTATTATCTCTTAATTTTCAAAAACATCATCTGATTCAAAATCTCCCTTTGATCCTCTCAGGTGGCGTACAATGCGATGGACTTCGATTCTATTTCGTTGATCTGAGTCTGCTAAAACTTTATATATCGAGATGGATATATTCTCTCTCATGAAAACCAGCTTAAATAGGCAATCTGACGATCTAAAATAAGAGAAATTTCACAAACAAAAACTCCCAACACATTTTCTATTACTCTTTCCTTTTCTATCACACACACAATAGCTGGTGGGGGGCCTCCCTGACGTCTCCTCTCCCATCTGCTTTCACTGTCTTTTGGCTTTATTTCCCACACTTAAGCAATTCCAATTTACTCACCAAAATATGCAGCTAGACTTGGCCCTCTCATTCATTTCGATCTTCTCCTTCGTCTCTCAATTAAGGTTATTATTTTCAAAAACAATCATCTGAAGTAATGTGTTGAAAGAAATGGACAATCAAAACTCAAAACAAATATGATTTCGGCTAAACTTTTACCAAGATTCAATCAACATTGCCTATCAAAAAAGATTCAATTAACATAATTTTTTGCATAAATTCTTTAAATATCGAGTCCTAAAATAAGAAACCACTAATATCATCAAAATAGAACTGTGTGGATTGTGTTTTAAATTGTATGAGAGGATCTTGATCCCAAAAGCATGGAAAGTACACACGGAGTTTTTAAATTACTCCAGTTCTTTTCTAGCTTTAATCTAGTGAAAGGCTTATTGCCAATTTTCTCTGTCGAGTAAATTGTAAAGCTTTTGTTAACGGATGTTAAGTTAAATAGGCAGACTAGTATTCCATCCAATGTTTTCAAAGGCAATTTTGGGGGTTGCCTCTAGGCGAGGCGTGCGTGTTGATTTTTGAGCGGAAAACAACAACTGCGTTCTCCCATTCATTGGACGCATATACTTTCACACCTTTTTCGCCATATGACGGAAAGACCCTGTTCTTTTTGTGGTACATTGTTGGGGTGAAGACAAAGCGTTTTGGCCTATTTGCAAGCTGACATTTGTGCTTTTAAGATTTGGATCTATTACTACACTACGTTTTTATGCCCTAACATGTTCTTTTTTTTGGATTTTGTTCACTGCTTTTTCTTTTTCTTTTTATTTTTATGCCACAAACACTATACGGAGTATCATTTTTTTGGTATTTATTATTGATTTATTTTATTTTTTACATATAAAAAATGAAAACTCCAAAAGGCTTAATTGAGACGTACTCTTGCCTTATGAGAGGTCAACCGCCTCTCCTCTGAATTTTCACAGTATGCGACATAGGCTAAGCTTGCTCTATACTAAGTAAAGCTGTTTCTTTCTACTGGACAAAAGCCAGAATCATCCCTAGCTGAGGACGGACCAGAGCCCACCAACAAAGAACTTGAGCTGTCATGCCACTAGTTCTCAGGTTATTTATGCAGCTGCACATGAGTATCAATGGCCTTCTTGTGGAATACAAAAAATAGAAAACACCTTCGTGCACTTCAAAGAAGTAAGTATAGATAACACCTCATCACCCGTGAGCATGACTAATGACGAGGCTGATTTTATTGGGCTGACAGGTTAAGATTGTCTTCTGCTGAGGATGTTGAGCTTTCATATAGCACAATTATAACCAAGAAATAGACCAAAACTATTCTTGGTTTTCGTATACTTGCAAGAACAAAGAAGTACGACAACTTGATTAAGAACGGAAACTAATGTGAATGCATATGAAGTAGTTCTCAACACAGAAAACAAAATGGTAATCAAACAGCAGGCAAAGTCTTCTGCATTAAGCAATTTTTCTTACTCAATGAGAATCATCAATCATCAATCATCTCACGCAAAAGTGCAATTTTCTCATTTCTGCTTGGCGCCAAACTATGAGATAAGAACACCTAAAGGACTGCTCACCTAGTTTACGATACTGAATGAATAAGTACTGCTACAGTGTTCTAAATAAGGCTCAACAGTTTTTCACACCAACACTAATAATGCAAAAATTTTAGTAAGACAGAAAAGGCAAAATAAACAGTAGATCATGAAGCAATAGTTGCAACTTATTGATCCATTAATAATTTGCAATAGATAATTCCACACTAGCACTTTTTGCAAGACATACTAAGACACACCTCTTCTATTGAGATCTTTCTGGACATTGCTTTCGCATTTTTTTTTGTTTCGTGGCTCGGCTCCTCCTCCTCTCATCCTTGTTGATTTTTTGAACGGTCACTGTCCTGTCTTCACCATCATTCAATTCGCTCCTTAATGTCTTTTCCTTCTTCTTAAAGCTAAAAAATTACACAAACAAAGAAAAGAAATGATTAATGCCAAACAAATTAATTGCAGAAAATGTTTAGGAAACTACAATGCATGTAGAATTTACTTTCTCTGACACTCATCCTCATCCAGATATAGGTGCTTTTCCTTTTTTCTTCCTCTTCTCCTCCTCCGCCCTTTTCTGCTTCTGAAAACAACAAATAATTGTCTTAGATGAGGTTGTTTTGTCAAAGATTTGATAATTTGGAGACACAATAAACATATAAGATGTGCATACAAATAGAATCCCGCAACTACAGTCGTTGAATAAAGACACATGACCAAAAGGAGCCAAAGTCACCCGAACAAAGAAAAGAAATGTCTATTGTTCAACAAACTAATTGTCACTATTTAGAAAACTAGAATGGAAGTAGTGTGTACTTCCTCTAAATCCTCCTCGTTGTCATGCGTGCTCATTGTTGCTGTCGTTGTCCTAGTCCTAGTCGTGATCAGCGCGTTCTCATCAACATCGTCGTTCAAGTCCTCGTCCACATCCACGCCCTCCCCCTTCTTGCAAATTAGATAACATACATAGGAAAAGATTTATTGAATTGCGGAAACAATGTGCATATCCATATATCACACAATTGCATACATATTGCATGTTTGAATTTATTCCGGAGCAACAACAAAAAATACTTATATAAATCTGCAACTAAAGTTGGGAATTGGGGCAGGTGGGCAAAAGGAGCCACACTCTTAACTGTATCTATACAAGGAAAGACAAGATATGTTCTTCCATGATTTATAGAGATAATTAAAGACTATAAAACAATAGAAAGAATAGGTTAGTAAGAATAAAAGCATTTGATCATTCATGGACATTTGCTTATTTAAGTCTTCCTTTATTCATTACATTTCAGTACATGTCAGTGCGTAGCCTCATTTCGTTAGGTCGACCATACAATGAAAAAATTTCCACAATTATGGATCAAGCACATGGTCTCCAAGGCTTTAACAATAGGAAATTTGAGGTGGCTACAAAATATAGCAACTTGATTTAGAATCTCCATTAACATTGGTGCCCATTTGGTTCCAGTTTCTCTTTGATACCATTTGTTATTTATCATTCAAGAGCCAAAGACTATAGGATGACATTGCAATTTCTAGCCCAGAGAAAGTGTGAATGTAGTGATAAGAAGTTATTTTTCTACTTGTGTCTTATAATGAGGGTAGTTCAGAACTGCCTAGGTAGTCTCCCATGAGCTTAATATTAACTATGAAGACAAATTCTCAATATTCTAACAGAAACCACTGCCACAGCTTCTTGTAAGTTCAACACTACTACTTGTGTTCATAATGCTCTGTTTTCAAAAACACTTATTGGTGGTTTTTGATGGGCTTACATTTAATTCCCATAAAAAACGGGTTTCAAAAGCTTTGAGGATTCACTCAAGGAGGTGAAAGAATTAAAATGGGCCGAGGCTTGGAATAAAGTTTAATGTCTGTGTAGGCACAGACTGGAGCCGAGCATTGATGGAGTTCAAAGATGGAATAGAGGTGTTGAAAGCTGGAATAGCAGAGGAGATTCCGAGGATTGATGTGTTTAGCAATGATACGGTCATGGGGTACTGAAGGAATAGCAAAAAGAGTACAAAAACTACTTCAACAGAGTACCGACTAAGGTGAGGCCAACAGCGGTCGTGGACTCGGAGAAAAAGATGAATCAAGGTCCCGAGAAATGGGAAACATCACATAGAAGTCAAGGTCCTCATGATGTCAAGATCTACGCACCGATCACTAACTCTCCTTCATCATTTGGACCTGTGTATTTCATCATCATGAGGGACAAAACAATACCTATGTAGTTCATACAAAATCACTCAGTTCTTCTGCACCGTTACATTGAAAACCTCGTGCAATATTAAATATTAAGTACCACAGCAGCGAAAGTATCCATACAAACACACATACAAACTAAATTCAAGGAACAGGGTGTTGAAAGGACACATATTAATTTTAATTGTCCTAAATAAAGCATACTCAACAATTAGTCTTTCTAAAACTCCAAGTCCAAGTCATAGAACTGTGATGAAGAGACACAAAAATGATTTAAACTAAATCTACCTTGGTAAAATACACGCAGGAGAGGAGAGAATGTTAAGTTTTGAATACTATAAATTTCATTTCTGAACCTGATCAGGTGTTTGATTGTTTGCGTTGGAAGATGACACTGTCCCACCATCTAGCCCTGTGATTGTAGGGGGTTCCATCTCCATAACCATAACAAACCCGTCTGTCAACCCAATGGCAAACTGGTTGGGCAGCTGCGGGTGTGCTGCAATGACGAGGGGATACACATCTTCCCTTCTGCAACTTATCAAATGTAGGGATCAGTACGTGTCAGTAGGGACGGATTTTGCATGGGGTGTTGGTGCAAAAATTGTGTAATCGATGGAAGTGAATAAAAATAGAGAAAACATCGGTTGCTTCAAGGCGCATTACAAAGTCACTTTCCTTAAGCCGATATTCGCCCCCACCAATTCGTGTGAATTTGATGTGCACTGGGTTGCCGGTGAATTCGACTCCAAGATACAATGAAGCCCAGTCCCGATTGACTGTTTGTTCAACTACGTCATGCACAGACGAAGAAGAACCAGAACACCTTCGGATTTTGCGAGCCACCAATAATGAATAAAGGGAGAGAGTTCTAGTGAGGGAGAGCGATTAATTGCGTTTTCATACATCTGTTTTGAGTGAATCCCTAGCCTATATAAAGGCATAGATTTGACCGTTGGCCAATGGTCACATCTATTTGTTTAAAACCCAATAGTTATATCTATTAATTCACCCTAACAGTCGTACCTTTTGGTGTGATTATGTCTATTCATTTAAACTGAATAGACACATCCCTTGCATTTAATCCAACAGTTGCATCTATTCATTTAACTTGAATAGACACACCTATTGGATTAAAACCGTTCACCAATTATAACATTTAATTTCTATTAAATATTTTGGAAATGTTCCAGCATTGGGGGGGTGGTGTTCAGCGGGGGCACTGAAAACTAAAGAAAACAATATTGATATATATATATATATATATCTCTAAAATAAAAAATGTAGAGTTAAATTTTGTGCTTCAACTTTTGTTGGCTAGTTCATTTATAATTATTGTAGTTTATAAATTGTTTGTTTATTTGAAGATTTATCTTTTGATTTTCTTTACTTTTAAATGTCGTGGAATTTTTTTTTTTAAAGAAGTGACCAATAAAACCATCTTGGTCATTCTAAAGACTTATCAATGTCAAGGTAAACCATGCTCTAAAAGTTGTCTAAAATTGTGTGCTCATTTTTTTTTTATCCTTTTTTTTTAATAAAGTATGCATTATAAATTTTATAGTCCATAATGAATGTCTTAGTTTAGTAGGATCGTTTACTAAGAAAAAAAATTTCACGATTATAATTAATAAGGTGCCCCCATTGAGTTGAATTCCTGGATCCGTTCCTGCGTGTCAGATCGATAACATTGAAAAGTTTGCAACTCTTGGTATGAGGTATGCAGTTCGAGGAGCATGTCCAATTGTAAACAACCAATTGAGAGAAGGCATGTCAACAATATGGATAGCATTGTGATCTTAAATCCACTTCAGCAAGGGCAACCAGGATGTGAAAAATGAAGCCGGAAGAAATTTCTTTGAAACTGGGATTTTGAGAATGCATCATGCCTGTGAATATCTCTCGTAACAATAAAAAAAAGAAACGAAAACTGGGTATTTAAGATTATCTAATGCTGTTTTCTTGGACAAAATGAGGAAAACAGAAACGAACAAAAAAACAAAATCCTCCTTTG
The DNA here is from genome assembly GCA_016920895.1 of Vaccinium myrtillus. Lineage (NCBI taxonomy): Eukaryota > Viridiplantae > Streptophyta > Magnoliopsida > Ericales > Ericaceae > Vaccinium > Vaccinium myrtillus. The sequence continues at coordinate 206,376 of JADGMU010000717.1, read as the reverse complement.
GATCCATATATAAAATTTTCAAACATAAGAAAGTTCAGGAGAGGGCCTTGATGATGCACTTACCCACTCAAGTACTCGGATGGTGCAATACGGCATAGAACCGTCAAGCTATTTGCATCAAACACCCAAATTTTTCCGTCGCAAAAGGAAACGTAAACAAGTTGGCTGTCGCAGGAGTATGTTGCATAGGAAATAGTTAGAAGGACATCTTGCGGAACCCACTGCAAGCAGAATAAACATCAGTAAAGTTGAAGTTGTAACATGCAATCTCAATAGTAAAACCCGAGGTGTGATTTCTACCTGACAAATTCGATGCATCTCGGGAGCATCATATATTGCTAACAATGTTTCCTGGGATACCAATAAACTAGTTTGATTAGAATGGAACTGCACTCTTGTGTCTCTGTTACGAGCCGTGCCAGCTGGCAGTTGTATTGGAACTGATTTCAACTTCTTCCATGTATTGGTGCTCCAAATACAGAGCTACAAACACAGATTCTCTGTTAGTATATAAAAGGGAAAAAAAATTAAAAAGGTAAAAAGTGGGAATTGTGGGAAAAGGGAAGCGAGGGACACAAATCTTCTTTTGATGTACAGTAGACACAACTACTGGGATGACTTGTAATAGATGAAAATACTTTTTCTTAATAGGATGGGTGGCAGTTGCTTAGCAACTAGTCTTACTTCTGAATCAATTTCAGAACCTTAAGACTCACTCCCCCTACTTCAATAAATAAAGCTCGTCTTGAGCCAAACAAGACTGACGAATGCCAACCATGTACTGCAACTGCTCACCCATTTATTCTTACCCAAACTGAGATGTATGCCAACCTACCAAAACAGGCTTCAGGCTGTTCTTCCTAGCAATGATAGTTGAAGGATGTGAACCAACAAATCTAAACCATAAAGTACATGTTTGAATAATTTTTTCCTTACATAACCAAGAAAGAATCTTCCCAAATTAATAACATAAAAAGTACCAAAAACAGAAATTAAAGAATCTAAAAGTACCTGAGCATCAGCTCCTGATGAAACCAATATGTTAAGCTTGGTGGAAAAAGCCAAGCCAGTTATGCGCTTTTTGTGACCTTCCAGTATGAATTTTACCTATAGAAGGGAAGGTGTATCAGTGGTTATGTGACGTGAGCAGTAAACATATCTCATTGGACTCGTATGATGATAGAAATTAATTACCTCATCCACGCTGACATTGTATATGCGGATAGTGTAATCTTTCATTCCAATGGCTATGACGTTATTGTCTTGAGGGTAAAATGCTAGGAATGTTGAAGCTGGGAGAGGTGGCATAAATGTTGTCATTACCTACATTCCCAAAACAATCTCATCTTTAACCCTTCATAATAGCGTACTGATTTAAAGGAGCCATATATTCATTCGCAGACACACCTTGAATGTCATCATGTTGAATAATGAAATCACTCCACCATAGGCTGAAATTACATAAGAATCATTCTTTGAGAGTGCTATGCAGGGCACTACTTCGTCTAGTTTGTCACCTGGCAAATCATTTGTCATAGCAAGACCACTGGCTGGTTGCCACTGCTGTGGAACAACACTGGCAGTGGCCTTTGAAAACAACCTCGCAGAATTTATAAGTCTCTTCTTAAAAGGTAACCACAACTACAAGAAGTGAAATGGATAAAGATGCAAGTGAAACAACCTCCAAATTGACATTACCTTCCCACTCGGATGGTGTTTACTACTACCCCACTTCCACAGCCTCATACTACCATTACACCAAAGGGCTAAAACACCATTACCGCAATTTGTGTAGAGTAGTCGAGCAACCTGGATACAGATGTGTTAGTCAATCATCATTCAATAGGTGAATTTTTCCACCACAAATGTGAAGCGAAATTACTAAGACAGACCTTGTGGCGTCCGTCTATTTTCTCTGGCATAGCAACCAGTCGGCATTGAGTTTCGGCCACTTGCCAGGATTTGGATTTATCGGTAACGTAATCCAAAGTTCTTGGCTTTTCCATGCTTGTAGCCATAGGATCATCTCCATTCTGGAGAAACAAAAGGAAAACATAACATCAGTTTTCAGCTGGGACGCTCCTACCTATGTGCAACCACCCTTGAGGAACAAGCCCTGATTCTACTCCATGTGTTTTCTGATACTTACCGTAAAAAAATATACAAAATATTCAATATTTTAGGACTGCTCAATTGAAAGCATGAATTTATGAGGGCAATAAGCATCCAGTACCGAAGTGCACATAAAATGTGGTGGTTGGAAATGAATAATCTCCAAGATGAAGTCTCTTGCAACTATTAAGTGTAGGGATTAATGGTACAAAACAAATTTCTAGTGCCACGACATTTTATATTCTCTGAACAGAGTTGCCTGCAATACCCCGTGCTTTCATAAGCAAGTTTTTTTTACACCATAATCCTAAAATTTATGCATGTCTTTATTAGGTACTTGAATTTTAGGCACAAGGTAAATTCATATATTAATAATTCACCTTCATCACTAATTTAGGATTAAAAGAAAAGAAATAAAAGGACTTTATCGTATATTTTTCCTTTCTCCATTTTCTTTATTTGTATATGCACTATTTGAAGAAAAAATAGGAGATAGTGGTACCCACGTCATGGTTATATGAATCTATTGATGTATGTAATATTTTTGAAGTAAAATAGGAGCTAGTGGCACACACACACACCCATTCACATAGATATATATTTGTATAGGGGCAGGGTCCGGGACACAGCTTCCAACACTACATCTCAGCTCTTGAAATGAATGGTTGAGATTAAAACAAAAAAAAAAAAATAAAATTTGTTCTCGCCCTCTTCCCTCTATCCCACTCATGTTCTTTCTCTTTCTCTCTCTCTCTCTCTCTCCTACCCTCACGACACCCCTCCCTATCCACTATTGACTCCGACCCCTGCCCACTTTGGAGATCCCATTTTCGGCGACGGTCGAAGACGGCTCCGGCGAATATGTTTAATTGAAGGGAGGGGAGTGAAGGAAAATTTCAAGGATAAATATGATGATAATTGGCAAAATCTATTTTTCTTAAACAAGGGGAATATGTTTCTCCTTTTTCCATAATTCTTGGTCTTGTCCCAAGTTAGACTAATTTTAGTTCAACCTAAACTAAATCGCAACCAATCCACAAATCAAACCTTGTTTAACTCTTGATCACTATCACCATGGTTTTTCTGCTCCACAATGTTGATGCCTATAATGCCTGCCCAATTTGAAAAGATGGCTATTTTCCTGTTTTACGTGAACCGCGATGATTCTCTCACTTGGCAGTTTACCAAGCATCCATTTTAGGCCCAAGGGTTATTCATTTATTTGTACCGCGAAGGCTTTGGCGAAAAACCAAAGTTAACAAATTGCTCATAGTGATACTCTCCTCTTCTAGTGAACAGTTCCTTTTCCCGCCAAAATGGAATGGTATTGTTTGTAATTCAGTAATGAAATCTCAGGGCTTCATTAAAATCCCTCTTGCACTTGCTTGCATCGGAATTGATTTCCAATGGACAAAAGAGGGAGAAGATGGAAGGGCGGGTCAGTGGGTTAGGGCTGAATAGAGAGGAGAATCGTTAAAGGGGAGAGACTCAGACAAGAGAAACTAGTTTCGAATAGATTTGAAGAACGAGGACAATGGAAGAGAGAAAAGTAAGGAGTGCATGTAACAAGGAGTACATGTAATACTAATTGCATGGACCTTGAATGGTTCTTTTTTCCTTTTTTACATTTATTTACCAAAAAGTGCAGTTTTTGAAAGAAGAGAAGAGAAGACAAGGCAAGAAAAGCATATGTTTCTATAGTGTGTAAAAAGAACTCATCAAAGCATGGGCAAACGTACCTCTTGCAAATATGGTATGGCATTAATGAAATTACCATTCCACAATATGCCTGACGGGGAGAGATGTGGGGCGGTCACTTGTCCTGAAGAGAATGCATCCATTCTAGGGCAGAACGATATGTTGATCTTGGTTAGCCGTAGCAATTCTAAAGGATGAGTGGAGCTGCAAAACCTCGTCAGCTTTGGTAGACCAATAAGCTCCAATATTTCCAACCGAGGGAACTCAACTTCAGCCACCGAAATTTCATCCCACCCATTCTTCTCTGCAACAATACTTGACAACATCTTGCATCTCTGTATCTTCAGCACACGGAGTTGTGGGGTGGTCTTTGTCACGGTAGGTGCAAATACATATGTCAAGCTATCACACCCGTAGATCTCTAGAGTCTGAGTGTACTTGAATCCTATTGGATCTCTCTTTGAAATATAATTCAATTTGGGTAGATCAAGTAATTCAACAACTTTCAGTGAAGATAAAAGCTCTGGGTTTGGTTCATTAGAGTCTGCTCCTTCCATTTCAAAGACTACCTCAATGCTTCCTTTTGTGAGAATTAGACTATCACTGCTCCTTAAGAGCATATCAATCCCTCCACGACCTGCAGGGGTATCCCAATTGCACTCGCTGATCATCAATTGCCTTTCATATGGATGGCCAATTTTGGATTTGAAAGCCTCGTACAAATCCTCCTGTATAACCTTGTATTTTTTCAGTTTTCCAAGTATTGCAAGTTTTGGGACAACTACATGCTTTTTTATCATGATCTCCAAAGTGTTTAAATAGGACAAGGACTTCAACTCTTCTAGATTTGCGTTTTCTCCTTTTTCCTGGCCTTCTCCTTCCCAATAACAAAATCCACTGGGTATGACATATAGTTCTTCCAAACGAACCAGACATGATACGACACCTGGTGGTATTCTCTCCAGGCTAGCTGTTCCTCTCACATCTAACAACCTTAAGTGAACCAGTTTCCTTATTTCTTCTGGTAGCTCCTTGATTCCAGAATCGCGAAAGTTGAGGATTTCTAGATGTAAAAGGTCTCCAATTGCATCCACATTGTCCAACATGCAAAATCCTTCAAGAGCCAATGTAGTAAGATTCTGCAAGGGTCGGAATGTTGTGCTGCCTTGGAAACTTTTAAGTTCCAAAACTTTGAGATTTTCCATCCCCTCAAAAAAGTTGGGCTGTAGCTTCTCAAGTTTATGGCATCGTAACATTAAGAACTTCAGCTTTGGGTACGTCAATCCTTCAGGAAGCTCTTTAATTTTTTCCAATATCACTGAGATGGCAATATAATGCTCATGCGTGTCCGTCTTTGGCCTTTTAGATACTGCACCATGGCTTACTAAAGCAAATTTTTCTTTAGATGCAATAGATATACCCATATCGCGCACGAGGTTGTGCACTTTTACACACTCTTCTAATTCACTGTCTAGCATACGACTCTTAATTAGATCCTTAACGATAAGAAAAACTCGATGCCTTACTTTCTCCATTTCATTTATTCCGTCGAAAAGTGACAGCCCAAAGCTGTATTTGGCCAAATCTTCAATACGGATATCCTCATCCTCTTGAAATAAGCAGCAAAGCAAAAATAGGCGCTTAGCTTCTAAAAAATTGTAAGAAGTGACGCTAGCATAGGCTGGCTGATCAAGCACGTGTTCCCATATATCCTTACTGACATTTCTCCCACTTTCTTTTGAAAGTGCACTACCAATTTGTACTAGAGCAAGTGGTAAACCACCACATTCATGCACAATCTGTTTGGCTATTGGTTGCAAATTAGGAGCATCATCCGAATCACCGGCTTTCTCCTTGAATAGTTGCCATGCTTCGTCTTCTGATAAGGCTTCAAGAGAGATCTCCTTTTTATTTTGTACATGAAGCCATAAATCTCTAGTCTGCGACGTATAAAGCATTTTGAAATTCTTATTAGCACCTTCCAAAGGAATTCCCATGGCCTGCAGATCAAATTCTTTCCAAATGTCATCCAGTATAACAAGGACTTTCTTGTCATTCTGTACAAGTCTCGTACGTAGGAGATCGGCTCTTACTATTGGGCTCTTCGTTTCACGAAGCTCTTTCAAACCAAGCATGTCTGCAATGCGAGCTTGAACATTGTTTGGGTCTGGTTCTTGGCTGACAACAACCATTGCAACTTCGTCAAAGAGACTTTCTTCTTTTGCTCTTTTTGCAACTTCTTTCACCATTGTTGTCTTGCCCATACCTCCCATCCCGCAAATCCCAATCAATTTGATCTCATCAAGCATAAGAGCGTGAATGATCTGTTCCATCTGAAGCCTTCGAGACTCAAACTCTATAAAACCTACAACAGGTATGGTCACCTTGTTTGTAGGAGGCGGGCTGTAGGACGTTTGAGTATAGGAGACGCCAGCAGCCTGGAGTTCAATGACAACCTCAGTCTTCTTCATCGCTTTCCTGCTTAGAGAGTAACGAAGTTTGAGATTGGGGCACCACCCATTCAAACATCCTTCCTTAACTTTGGGCTTCTCTTGGGTAATTCCCTCAATCTCACTTGTGACCTCATTCGCAACCAAATGATCTCCAACTTTCCCTAGAACAGTCTCCCGAATTTTCCCCAAACAGGTAAGAACAAATGGTTCAGGCATCTCACACTAAGTTTGATATTTTTCTGGACTTTTTTTTTGGTTTTCTTGATTTTTTGTGTTTCGCCTTTTCTCCTTTGGTACTTGGAAGAAATCAAAGAAAATGAAAGATGGAAAGCCAAAGGACAAGAAGAAGGATAGAAAATGACAGATCAAGCTGAAAATGAAAGTGAAGGATACCGGAATGGAACAGGAGGAGGTAAAGTGAAAAGGAACAAATGTAAGCAAATACAGATATGATTTCAAGCCTAGCTGCAACTCAACACAAGAACACACACACAGAGAGAGAGAGAGAGAGAGAGAGAGAGAGAGAGAGAGAGAGAGAGAGAGAGAGGGATAAACCAAAGTAAGGAAAACGAGCAGTCACTTCAAAAGATTAGCATCCACCTAACAAAGTATCAGCAGAAGAGGGAGACTGTGAGCGAGAGGGGGCAAGAGGTGAGAGGCAGCAATGGGCACAAGTTTCAGAAAGCAGAGACAGAGTGTGTAGATTCTCCTAGCAGCTTAATGACCGTTGACCACCTGCTATTGTGAATTTGATTTCACCAGATGAAAGTGAAGGATACCGGAATGGAGCAGGAGGAGGTGAAGTGAAAAGGAACAAATGAAAGCAAATACAGATATGATTTCAAGCCTAGCTGCAACTCAACACAAGAACACAGAGAGAGAGAGAGAGAGAGAGAGAGAGAGAGAGAGAGAGAGAGAGCAGATCACCAGAGGGAGAAACCGAAGCAAGGAAAATGAGCAGTCACTTCAAAAGGTTAGCTTCCACCTAACCAAGTATCAGCAGACGAGGGAGACTGTGAGAAGTGACTGCCAAAGGACAAGAAGAAGGATAGAAAATGACAGATCAAGCTGAAAATGAAAGTGAAGGATACGGGAATGGAACAGGAAAAGGAACAAATGAAAGCAAATACAGATATGATTTCAAGCCTAGCTGCAACTCAACACAAGAACACACAGAGAGAGAGAGAGAGAGAGAGAGAGAGAGGGATAAACCAAAGTAAGGAAAATGAGCAGTCACTTCAAAAGATTAGCATCCACCTAACAAAGTATCAGCAGAAGAGGGAGACTGTGAGCGAGAGAGGGCAAGAGGTGAGAGGCAGCAATGGGCACAAGTTTCAGAAAGCAGAGACAGAGTGTGTAGGTTCTCCTAGCAGCTTTATGACCGTTGACCACCAGCTATTATGAATTTGATTTCACCAGATGGACTTTCCCCACTCCCTCGATCCCTGATCAACTCCAATAACGTAAATAAGTGTCTGATATCCTAGGGATAAGAATCTCTCTATCTGATGTATTTAGGATCCGTATTTTACGGAGTGAAATATTTTACTCTTGATTTCATTGTCTGGCTGGAAAAAAAAAAAAAAAAACACAAAGCAAATAAATATCTGTTTAAGGGAAAATATTTTGCACCATCCGTGTATAAATATTTTTCTTTAATTTTGCCAGGGTCAGCTTCAAGATTTAAAAAATATTGTGAAAAAATCAAATGTAATGTGAAAAAGGAATTTTCGTGAATATATTCTGTTGCTTCTCAAGATGACCACACGCATATTAGAATTTAGCTATGGTGTTGAAGTGATTTTAATTAATTGGGACATATTATCTACCTTTGTTCTCAAATTAAACTGAAATATTCTCTTATTTCGTTGAATACAAATGACTCAGCCTACAATACTATAGTCTTCATAAATGTCTAGGTTAAAAAATTATTTTTGTCTGCTTGTTTTGAATCCGGAGGGGCTGGTTCAACTTTCAAGTGAACACTCCCAAAACCATGTGCGGCTCCCTCGAATTTGCATCTCAAATGGAAATACCTTAGATAGCCCCAAATCATATATGCCTGTTCCCTCAGTTAAAACACTACATATCATAGAATTAGCGGACGCTAGGAGCATCTCTAATTGGAGGAGTCAAATCTTATGTAGAACTTCACTTGTTAAAACTGACATCATAAATCTCTCCAAACTCACTTTCAAATACAATTTGAAATCCTACATGGCTTTGACACCAACAATTTGCTTCAAAATTGACATCAAGTGTCAAATGCAAAAGTGACTGATAAGTGCCGAAATGTGTACATTTAGGCCGCCTAATTTATATTTGTTATGTCCCTTATTATTTTATTTAATATCTTTTGTTGTATTTTTGTAATTATAGGTTCCAGGAGCAGCGTACCACTTTTGGCGTTAAATCAAGCAAGTTGCGTAACGCGCGAGAGCATGGCACTGGATCAATTTTTCCAGCTCACTTTCCGGATCACCACTGCCCGACCGAACTCTGCCAAATTGGAAATAAATGACTCAATTGTTTATGTGGGAAGAAAGCATGGCAGATGGTGGGAATTGGGAAATGGAATAGAAAATGGAGAGAAGTCCTCTTGACATCAGATTCTGCCCTACGATTCACATGTCAAGTGCATAAATTACGTGCACCGTATCATTTTATTCTAGACATTAAAATAAGAAATTTGACTGTTCCGGCACCTTGATCGGGCTCCATTTTGAATATCAGTCGAGAGCATCTTGTGTGTGCACCACACCGAATCATCTTTCTCTCCATGTCAGCCGTCCATTTACTCCACTGAAACTCAATTACTCAAATGATGGGAGAAATGCATTACCTTTAACAGAAGAATGGCGTGGCAGTTATGGGCCCCACCTTGCATGGCATCAATTCTCCCATCTGTTTTACATAAGAGAGCGATTTTTCATTGAGGGAGAAGGGAGAGACCCCTTAGAGATTTTCGGACAGAGACCAAGAGAGAAGTTCTGGGAAACCACCACTCAGTTCCATGCAGTTACCAAGGCTCACAGCTATGAGAAGTCCAGTCGCCATGTTCGGCTAAATCCCTCATCTAGGGGGAAGATGAAACTCCGTACCAAGTAATATTTTTTGTGCGTAAGCTTATGTTTATTTATTCGAATCGATTGTGTAACTAAGAACCCTTTTCATTACGATCGAATGAATTGATTTTTATGCTTTCAATCAATTGAGTATTTGTACGCATGCTCTACAAATATGTGTTATGCAATTGCTTTCTGTGTTTGTGCTTGGGTGACTGAGATGGGTTATGCTCGTAAGACGGATCGTGCCACTAGATAGCCTGTGAAAGAGACGGGTTGTGCTAACAAGACAGTCCGTGCTATGGGATAGTCCATGCCTGTTAACAACACAATTATTTTCTTGACAATTATGATTCGAATAATAAACTTAGCCTACACATAATCTTGTTACGCGGTCGGGGTGGATTCGGAACCCTAGATAATTTTTCTCCACCAATTTAATCAATTACCATTTTTCTTTAGTTTAATTACTCTTGAGAATCAAATCAATCAACTATCTTGCCTTCGAATTAAAATAGAGATCAATAAAAAATAATTGTAATTTAGCCAATCTGTCTCTGTGGATCAACACTCGGACTTAGCCACTATTCTCTAGAGTAATAGTTATTTCCTTGTTTTTATAAATGTATTTTTGACTCGATACGACACGGTCAGTGGCCTTTTAATAACCAAAAATAGCGTTTTGTGGAAGCTCTGAGCAAAGGTTTCCAGACTTGTTTGTCTTCATTTGCTCGAGACTTGTTTGTTTTCATTTGCTCATTGATCTTTGAACTTGGTAGCACACAACAGTCTGGCTAGGAAGCGATGAAGTTTCCGTATGATTTAACGTTTCTTGATTATTAATACCATATGGTATCGTTTTGCCACAAAAAAAAAAAAAAAAAACCGCATGTTTGACGCCATGATAGGAGGAAAAATGTTATGGTTTCAAATGTAAAGGTGTCAATGGCCACATCAGCCTTCAAAAAAATTTGACATCTTCAAATTTTGATGCAAAGGATTGGAGATGCTCTAATAAGAAGGGGTGTAATTGGTCCAGTTCGGTCCGGTTTTGGCATTTTCCCGAACCGAACCGAATTTTTTTGTTTCTAAATATATAAACCGTGTTAGTATTACTAGCAATTTCCAGATTTATCAAACCATTTGCGTCTGTATTGTTCATGGGGGGTTTGTAGAGTTGGTTTCTTAGTTGTTAGTGTCTAGATACTCTACTCGTGTGATCAAGAGAAATTGAAGACCGCATGCCTCGTAAAATGCTTTAGCTCAAATCCGCACAGGTATAATCATTCATTTGCACTTCATGTTGCTATAGGCTGTTAACAGTCACTACAAAAAAAAAAAAAAAAGTCCCTTTGGCGACAAGGCACCATTTTTGTCAACAAAATTACAAAAATGATACAGACACACCCACTCGGACACACTCTGCCACACCCCCTCTCACATGTGGGGTGGGTCCCCTCACATGTGAGAGGGGGTGTGGCAGAGTGTGTCCGAGTGGGTGTGTATGTATCATTGTTCCCAAAATTATACCTAAGATGACAGATGAAGGGTTAATTAGCAATGGCAACATGTAGCTGTGTCACTTAAACTTACTTTTCAGTGACAAGGTTTTATTGCTGTCATCGAAAGTATACCAATGGCGACACAACAAGTCAGAATTTTATTGAATGATTAATTAGTAATGGTGAGATATGTAGCTGTCTCTAGGGGTGCAAACGAGCCGAGCCGAGCCGAGCTTTGCAGTGTTCGAGCTCGAGCTCGGCTCGGTCATAAACGAGCCGAGCCCTTATCGAGCCGAGCCAAGGTAATTTACTTAACGAGCCTCTTTAAACGAGCCGAGCCTATGTAATCAAGCCGAGCTTTTGCGAGCCGAGCCGAGCTGAGCTTTAGCAAGCTCGTTAACTAAACGAGCCTGAAAATCGAGCTCGAGCTCGGCTCGTTTACTTATCAAACCGAGCCGAGCCACGAGCTGCTTGCGAGCAGCTCGGTTCGTTTGCAGCCCTAGCTGTCTCACTGAAACTTACTTTTCGGCGACAAGCCGTTTTTGCCATCTCCGAAAGTTAAAAAATTGATAATACCAATTGGATCCGGATCCATATCAATTATATTTTTCCAAGTTTTGGATTTGGATGATTTGTGAGCTAGAACTTAGATGATTTCCATTATTCTATTTTCCAAACTCATTGAACATCAGGTATATTAAGTTTCGAATATTAGCCGATACCTACCGTATCGATTGATTCGTCTTGGGATTTGGAGGAATTAATACGAATAAGTACCATACCGTATTGGCCGATACACCCAAAAAGTTAAAAAAAATCACGACCGCTATATCCGGATACCGCGACGTATCGTTCTATACGTTAGTTCCATATACACCGATACTACGATTTAAAACTATGATATTGTTTGTACCATAATTTTTAATTTTTAACACGTGGCAATAATTTTGGCCAAAAAGATTTTTAATTTGAATTCGGATTTATCCCTAAGCCGAATTCCCTACAATTTAGGAGATAATGCATCTTTTTGAAAATGATAAGGTGGTTACCTAAATTGTAGGAAGCAAAGTTTATCTCATGGTTTTTTTCATAAGGCCAAAATTAACATGTGATAAAATCACAAACGGTTAATTTCGGCCATGTAGCTTATTCCTACAAAAATTGGTGTACGTGGCCCATGATCTAGGAAGTAGTTGTACTTCCACCTTGAAATTGGATGTACTTGTGGCAGCCTTAGGTTCAATTTCAGCCCATGATCTCCCCATTATCTCTAACTTGCACGGAAAATGGAGAGCAAATTGCATGCATAATGGGATTTTGCAGCACATGGCAAATAGATTGATTGGAAGTTATTTTTATTTAATTCGGATTTAATTTAATGGCCGAATTATCTATAATTTAGGAGACAAGTTTGTTGCCTAAATTATAGGGAAGTGGTTTTTATCTAAAGCGAAGATAATAAGAGCCGAAATTAACATGTGCAAATTATGATGAGAACATGGATAGTTATTTTCGGCCAACTAAAGGACACTTGTCACTTCCTTATGCATTTTCAAGAAGATACCGTAATGGATGCAAGACATGGGCGTAATGGTTTGTGTTCATGGGCGGTTACATTTGGAAGTTACAATTGGATCCAGAGGCTATAAATGAAGACCTTCGTGCAACATTGCAGAGGTCCACGCACCAACAACGCTCACTGCAGCAAGTTAAATTTAGTTTATCTCCTAACTCTCAGTTAGTCGATCGATCTCCTCTTTTTCTATCTATGTCTATCTTCTACCTCATTCCCTCTTCTTCTTCTCTTCCTCTTTCTTCTATGTAATTTTCTTTAATTGTGGAAGTCCTTGTTCAAGGCCCACGAACCGTTGTAACTTTAGCTCAAGTTTCGCATTTGCTTGTAAGAAGTTGGTAAATTCAGGCGCTTTTCTTTATTCTCTTGGAGATTCACATCTCCTGGCACGCCCGCGCATCTTCTACACCACCAGGTGTTGACCATCCCCGTTTCTCCTGTCCCTGGAGGAATTGGTGGCAACATTTTTTGGCACGCCCAGTGGGACCCATAAAACAATTGAAGATCATTCAAGATGGCTGGAAAAGGTGAAAACAAAGGAGGAGCTAAATTCACGGGAACGGATGAGCCTTCGCCTGAAGAAGACTTCTCCTGGAGGAGGAGGCGTTGCATAGATCAAATTGCTCCAGCCTCTCAAGAAAATCTCCAGGAGTTGGCTGTTGGAATGCGGGATATCTTCCTCAAATCCATCGCCAATTTGTCATTAGGGCCGACTAATTCCATTATCGGCCCACTTCAGGAGATCACATAGACTTCCACAAAGTTTGACGAAGGCCATCAAAGATATGATGGCCCTAATCGGAGAGAATATGATATCTCTTGGCCCTTCATGAGATTCAACCGCCGATTCGTCAAATTCTAGCCGTTTCTAGTTCAGCCCTTAAAAGATTTTCACGAAAATCTCCTTTCACGAAAATCTCCTTAGGGGCAGCAACTAGAGTCGGCAAGAATTTTGCTCCGGATTAGGCCGAGCGAGATAAAGGAGAGAAATGGTCTTTACCAAAGATCTCCTGTCCCTTACAACGGTCATTTTTCAGGAGCATGAAGAGATCCAATTCAATTTTCAACAATACCTTCTTTAGGAGGTCAAAGAATATCAGGAGAATTTGACTAAGGCCATCAAGGAGATGCTGGCCATGCTTAGACAAGATCTCCTGGACCTCTATGAAGTGTGGGTTCTATTGTTGAGTCGCTTAGGTTCAGACCTTAGGAGATTTCAGCAGCTTCTTGACTCAATAATATCTCCTAAGGAGCAACAACCTAAGCCGCAGGAGTTTTTACTTTGGAATAAGCCGAAAGAGGTGAAAGAAGGCGCTGGTCCCGACCAAAAACCTTCTCCCCCTCGCAACGGTCAACTTCATGGAGCATAGAGCAATTCGGATCTTCCTTTTAACAATCTCCTGAAGGAGATAAGAGTCAACAAATAGTTTGGCAAAGGCCGTCAAGGAGATGAGGGCCTTCTTCAGTGATAAAGTGACCTCTACACTTGCTAGTGTCGCAGAAGATATCAACTCATCAGCCAAGGTCTCCTACCAAGGATGCAGAAGATAATTCGGCCTTTGTGGCCGAGGGGGGCAATACACCTCCTGATGATGTCATCCAGCTAGAAGATTTGGAAGCTCCACCAGCAAAGTTATATAATCTGACAGAAGATGTTCAAGATCCTTTGGAGGAAGTAAATTTGGGCTCAGAAGATAAACCAAAGCCCATTTATGAATCTGGAGAAATACCAAACTCCCTTTTCAATTATCCTTAAGGAGAAACAAGGGGCATAAAGGAGATTTTTTGTCCCAATGTTGTCGCTCAAATAGCTTATGGGCCATAATTTTCGGCAACAACCACCAAGTCTTCTTCTCGACAAGGGGATCAGGAGATATCAAAGATTTGTATAACCAGATTCTCAAGAGGACAAAGAAGAGTTTCTTCAAATGCCAAAACCATTCAGCTTTAAGCCAAGACTATTTCCAGGAGATATTGGCTCACTATTAGAGGAAAATCAGAAGGGACGGTTTGCAACACCATTTTAAGCCTTCCAAAGGAGTTTTCAAGTTTCTCTTGTCAACAACACAACTTTGAGAGGCATGAGAATGTGCAAATTGAAATTCCTCTTCACCTTAGGCCGAATAAGTTCAGAGCCAACAAAAATGGCAGGAGATCTTGTAACAACCATGACTAAGGTTTCAGGAGATAATAGAGCCCTTTGTTTGCTTCACCTTCTGTTGAGCAAGGGGGCTAGGGTAATTCGTTTCTCCTACATATTTATCTCTTTTGGGAGGATTCTGACACCATCTCCTTAGGAGATAGGAGGTTTGGTGAGATGTGGAAGCTATTTACATCAGGAGAAGTTTCCCTTATAAGAAGACTCAAAGTTACACCGAACTTGGGCAATGAATACCCAAGAAGAATGCTAGACTTAAAGAATTGTGGTCAAGAATCAAAAGAGAAGATTTTCTCCAGCCAACACACATGGCAGGAGAAAGAGGTCTTCAGTATTTACACACATTCGGCTTGCCATGGCCGAAGTGTAGAGAAAATTGGAGAACCTGACGATCGAAACACCTCCTACTTCTTGCCAATAATTCAAAGTCAAGCATTCAAAACTCCTATAGCCAAAGAATGCTTTGTCAAATCCCGAGAAAAGGAAGCTTCAAATGACTAGACAAGGAATGAGATTGGCTAAGAAGGGATAGAGTCAAGAAAAATCAGAAGCTTTCTCACTTGCTTAAGGGGAAATCAAGGCTGAAGTACCGGTATGTCTAGAAGAAATCTGAATCTCTACCCCTTAAGGTATCATGCAAAGACCTCCTTAAGCCCAAAGTTTCTTCAAGTATAAACTTTACACAATGGGGGGCAAAGAGGTCAAGGGGGGGCAAGGCCAAAATGTTGAACGATGCCACGTTTTTCCCCATTATTATTTATATAACATATTTTAAACTCCATTTTATTTCAAAAATAGAGTTTATGGGGGGCAATGTTTGTATCATAATTTTTAATTTTTAACACGTGGCATAAATTTTGGCCAAAAAGATTTTTAATTTGAATTCGGATTTATCCCTAAGCCGAATTCCCTACAATTTAGAAGATAATGCATCTTTTTGAAAATGATAAGGTGGTTACCTAAATTGTAGGAAGCAAAGTTTATCTCATGATTTTTTTTATGAGGCCAAAATTAACATGTGATAAAATCACAAACGGTTAATTTCGGCCATGTAGCTTATTCCTACAAAAATTGGTGTACGTGGCCCATGATCTAGGAAGTAGTTGTACTTCCACCTTGAAATTGGATGTACTTGTGGCAGCCTTAGGTTCAATTTCAGCCCATGATCTCCCCATTATCTCTAACTTGCACGGAAAATGGAGAGCAAATTGCATACATAATGGGATTTTGCAGCACATGGCAAATAGATTGATTGGAAGTTATTTTTATTTAATTCGGATTTAATTTAATGGCCGAATTATCTATAATTTAGGAGACAAGTTTGTTGCCTAAATTATAGGGAAGTGGTTTTTATCTAAAGCGAAGATAATAAGAGCCGAAATTAACATGTTCAAATTATGATGAGAACATGGGTAGTTATTTTCGGCCAACTAAAGGACACTTGTCACTTCCTTCTGCATTTTCAAGAAGATACCGTAATGGATGCAAGACATGGGCATAATGGTTTGTGTTCATGGGCGGTTACATTTGGAAGTTACAATTGGATCCAGAGGCTATAAATGAAGACCTTCGTGCAACATTGCAGAGGTCCACGCACCAACAACGCTCACTGCAGCAAGTTAAATTTAGTTTATCTCCTAACTCTCAGTTAGTCGATCGATCTCATCTTTTTCTATCTATGTCTATCTTCTACCTCATTCCCTCTTTCTTCTATGTAATTTTCTTTAATTGTGGAAGTCCTTGTTCAAGGCCCACGAACCGTTGTAACTTTAGCTCAAGTTTCGCATTTGCTTGTAAGAAGTTGGTAAATTCAGGCGCTTTTCTTTATTCTCTTGGAGATTCACATCTCCTGGCACGCCCGCGCATCTTCTACACCACCAGGTGTTGACCATCCCCGTTTCTCCTGTCCCTGGAGGAATTGGTGGCAACAGATATATCAAATCTCTCTCTCTGTACATATTTTCGAGACCGCCCATAAATGGTCGAAAACATCCAAATGCGGTAACCATCAAAGTCTTAACTGGAAGGTGCAAAAGAGAGAATTCAGATTGAGATTGAGAGATACGGAGAGTGCGAGAGAAGGAATTAGTTGCTTGAGAAAGGAGAGAAATGTGCAATGCTGATTCATCTCTTTAACTTATTCAGATGCTTACCACGATTTCCTGATGCACTGTTTCTGAAAAAAGAAAACATTACAGACGAAAATAGTTGCATAGAGTTGATTGAAGAAGAGAAAATACTGCTTATTGTCATGGGGTAAGAAAACAATGACGAGTACATATTTCTAGCTATCAATTAACTAAAGCTGTTTCTAATCTACTGGATCATAGCCCAACAAAGAACTTAAGCTGATGCCATGGCTTCCGAAGATTTTTTGCAGCCAAAACCTAGCATCAATGGCC
The DNA here is from genome assembly GCA_016920895.1 of Vaccinium myrtillus. NCBI lineage: Eukaryota > Viridiplantae > Streptophyta > Magnoliopsida > Ericales > Ericaceae > Vaccinium > Vaccinium myrtillus. The sequence goes on along the minus strand of JADGMU010000717.1, from coordinate 189,413 downwards.
TTCTTGTCCATCCACACACTACTCTCATAACCCTGGGAGTTAAGCTTGGAGGGTTTTTTTTGGTGCAAGTAAATTAATTTGGGAAATAATGTCATCAGTTTGCTCCAATCTATCTCTAATGCATCCAAGAACTTCAAATGCAATATCTCAACGTTCCAGTGCTCCCCTTTGTTTTCCGATACCAAATCACGTAAGTTCCCTCCTCTAATATAGAGTTTCCTTAGTTCCTTCAGATTCGAAGGACATAGCCAACTGGGTAGACTCCTCATAGGGAAACCTTGAAGGTCTAGTTTCTGCAGATGAAGAGTCTCTTCACCTTTTTCTTGAGAAGCTGAGACTGCAGTGTCGCCAATTTTTTCGGTTAAAGAGCATCCTCCCCATGATATTGTCAACTTTAGCAGGCCTTTTAAGTTTTGTAATGCATTAAGGTCCGACCTTTCAGGAAACTTTTCCACACTCGTGTAGATGTTAAGTTTTCTCAACATCGACAGTTTTGACAAATCGGAAAGAGTACAAGATTTTTTGTTTTTCTTGGAATCTCCGATGAAGAATCCCTTAAGGACTTCGAGTTTTGGGAGTTGAGCAAGACTCTTGGGCATGTGTTCTAAAAAGTAACACTCGGACATGTCCAAATGTGTCAATTCCTTGAGCGAACTGATCTCATCAGGAATCACCTCAAGATCATGACAAGCTCTGAGATCTAAGATCTTCAAATCATTGAGTTCTGAAATGAATTTGGGAAGTTCCGTAATCAAGGAAATTCCTTGAAGGCTAAGAAAAGTTAACTTGTTCAGCTTCCTCATTCTATGGAGAATTTTTGTGTCTGCTAGTTCAATGTGGTGTGTAGCCGAGGTCCGCCAACTTCCGAGATAAAGACTTCGAATATGTTTCATCTTCTCAAATGTTTCAGGTTTGCAGTTAATAATGGCCTCACCAACATTGATTAGACATGAGTGTCCAATTGGTTTTCCACAAACAGATTCTGGATCTTTGCCACAAACAGATTCTGGATCTAGATCACGAGTACCATTTGACGTAAATCCTTTATCTTCAGCTACTTTGCGTAAAGAAGATCGAGCAGAAAGGCTCATCTTGCAACTGTTTGGCTCCAAGGAGCAACGCTCGATGAAGCCTTTCGTAATAAGCTCATCAAAGATCTTTTTGCCAGCATCCTCTTCTAGGGAAAGAAGTTCTTCTTCCTTTCTTGATGGATATTTTTGCTGCAAATGCTGGAGAATACATCCTTGGCCTATCCACAGGTAAATCATCGTCGTCCTCCTTATAAATTCCTCTGGTGGGAACTTGACGAAACATAACAAACAATGCTGCTCAGGCTTGTTGAGTTTGGTGAACTTGTCCATCATTTTATCACCGTCGACCCCTTCTGTATTAGGCTCATTTGACTCCTGGAAGAAGAAGTGCATCCTTTCTTCCCCGACCCCGTTTATATCAGGCCACTCATGAGGATGTCGGACCCACCCGTTTATATCAGGCCACTCATAAGGATGTCGGTTGGAATCAGTTGAACGGATTTCACCATAGGAGCGGATCAGGACTCTTAGCTTCCCGATGTCCTTCCGTAGTTTGGAAGATTCAACCTTTTGTTGTTTTTCAGAGTGGGCCATTTGTGGCTCATTGGATTTCACACTGGCCTGGTTGATTTCCCCTCCCGTACTTTTCAGGAACTTATGCGCCTCTTCAAAGGCCGAAACCAAGAGACCGAGATCACTACTAAACATTTGGGAAAGAGCTCCACCGTTGTGTTTGACCAGCGACTCCAGGTTCTTGATGGCCTTCTGGATTATTTCAAAGTTTGTTTCCTTGAAATTCTTTGCCTCGACAAAGGCCTTAGACAAGAGTTCGAGTTCCTTTCCGATCTGTCCAGAAAGAACTCCACCTTTTTGGTCCTTGTTGGAGGTCAAAGAGGGCTGCAACTTTTTTGCCTGTGACTTCAGGTTCACGATGGCATTCTCGAATTCGTCAAAGCAGGTTGACTTCAGTTTCTCGATGGTCTCCTGGAATTTGTCAAAGCCTGTTTTCTCGGACTTCTGCGCCTCGTCAAAGATCAAAGCCAAGAGATTGAATTCACTACCGATTTTTTGGTAAAGAGCTCCACCGTCATGGTTGTCTTCTTTGGAGGTCAAACTGATCTGCAACTGTTTGACCTGCGACTGCAGGTTCTCGATGGCCATGATGATTTGCACCTTCATATGGTCCGGGTACTTCCTTTGTAGCCTCTTGAATTCCTCACTGGCCATGTTGATTTCCTCACTGGCCATGTTGATTTGCACCTTCATATGGTCCGGGTACTTCCTTTGTAGCCTCTTGAATTCCTTTCTGGCCATGGAGATTTCCGCATTCTTATGGTCCGCATACTTCTTCCAGGCCAAATTCATGAGGTGGAGATCATTAGAGATCATTTCAGAAGAGAGGGGAGGAGCTTCCTGTTCCCCATGCTGTTCATTTTTTTTGGTGGTTCCACTGCTGGAAGATTCATTTTCGTGGTTGTTCTCAGGTTGTTTGGATTTGGCCTTGTCCTTGGTTTGAGTCGGTGAATTGATATTCACCTGCGGAGGGATCAGAGGGATCTGCGACTTCAGTTTTGCGATGGCCTTTTGGAGTTCGTCAAAGTCTTCTTTAATGCTCTCTGAGTTTCGTAACCTCTTGAATTCCTTACTGGCCACGTAGATTTTCGCATTCATACGGTCCGTGTTCTCCTTCAAGGCCAAATTGACGAAGTTGAGACCATTAGCGATCATTGTTTCAAAAGAGGGGGGAAGAGCTTCCCCATGCTGGTCATTTTTGTTGGATGTTGGACTGCTGGAAGCTGCATTTTGGATGTTGTTCACATTTTGAAGCAAGTTTTCCGCTTCAACGAGCTTCTCTTGAGCATCCTCCAGCTTCTTCTTGTCAGCCATGACCATAGTTTTGGATATCGGCCGATACTCCCAAGAAGTGAAAAAATTCACGACTGCTACACCCGATTCCCGCGTCGTATCGTTCGATACGCCGATTCCCGATATATGGATACCGCTATTTAAAACTATGGCCATGACTCTTGCAGGCCCACCACGGTTCTCCTCAATCATCACCTCCTCCCTCTCTTGCTCCTCCGATGTCCCGATGCGGGTTATGTCGGCGAACATGGGATTGGCCGCAAGCTCCACCCCACCAGCACTGTGCAATGCATACATATCCATTATATATTTATCAGATGGAGTCAAATTAACCCAACTTTTATACAAAACATATATAATTTATACTCGTAGTACGTAAATGCTGGGATTTGGTACCACCTGTACGTGTAATTGATTTCGAGAACTTCCATGCCCACCCGACTACTAACAGCAGGGAGAAGAAGGTCCACTATGACCTTGCGTAGCTCTTTGATGTAGAGATCGCCAAACGAAATAGTTACAGAGCCGGCAGTATCGTCACTGGATTGTGGATAGTTTCCCGCAGACACCTTCTGGATTGTCGATTCTTTTTTTGTGACGATAAGCTTCAGGTCCTGAACAACCACGCTGAGAAGCCCACCCAAACACTGGGAAAATGCAATGCTCAAGTTGTCCAAGTTTTGAATATCGGAGAAAGTTCCTCCAGAGCTGTTGCGTGCGATGGCCATGAGCACCTATCGAACGAGAACACATCAATGAATTAGTTAGTGAAGTCATACAACTTTTGCAATATTTAAGGGTTATTTCAACGTACCTTCGGATCGTGGTCTTGGCCATAACCGAATGTGTATACGGGCACATTGCCTACAGGAACCTTGGTAGCATCACCATCGGTTTGCAAACCGTCGGACATAAGCATGATGCCAACTGCACGCCCGCTGGTAAGACTGCGGTCCTTGAGCACTTGTAAGCCCATTTGAAGGCCTGCAGAAATGTTTTTGCGACCGTTGGCAACTAAAGCATTGACCGGAGTTTCAATCTGTGCTTTAGAACGTTCAGTTATCTGGCGCAATGGGCACAACCTCGTGGAGTCCTCGGCGAATGTGACAACCGACAAACGATCAATGGGGCAAAGTTTCTTGATCACGAATCGCGTGGTAATTATCATTTTCTTTAACTTGTCTCCATCCATGCTCCTGCTGACATCTAAGACCATCACAAGATCCAATCCGGGTCTGTCGTTGCCGGGTCCTGCCCCCTCGAGCTCCAGCATCACCTTGAACTTGCTTTCTTCGAGTGGTGCCTCATTCTTGTTGATGATTCTCAACGATGTTTTTCCAGCTAGGAATGATTCAGATTTTTTTCCTGAAATATGCCATCCCAAACGCAAATTAATTACATTCAACGAAATAGTCTAGTATGCTCTATATAATCTTAAGAACTACAACAACTAATTAGCTCACACGGGAGGGAGAAGCGAACTCAACTAGGACCAGGTAAGATTTACCATAATAGTATGCTAGTACACATGGAAAAAGAAAATAGAATTTGATGATTCATAAACTTTGTCCCTTAGAATCAAATTTTTGAGTGCTTAAAATGACTGAAATCGCAAAATGCTCGTTCAATCAACAGAGAAACAAACTAAGAAAACATAATATAAACCTGAGTCATCTTGGGTTGCAAAAATCGGCTCATCATCGTTGAAGGTCATTTTGCCAACAAAACTGATACTCTGCTCAGCAACTTCAATCTCCAATGTTATACAAACCTTATTACACTACATCTTAACTAACATGAAATGGACTGGATAGCACCTAAAACTTTTTTAAGGGGTTGGTTGACTTGAGAATTTGGGCTGGATAACACTTAAGATATGAAAAAATGACCACAATATTGAACATATTGAAACATTAATTTGCGTCCAATATATTTTAATACAAGAACACAATATTTTATTTTTTTTCTTTATTTATCATGGCTGCATAGAGCATCCCAACTTTGGATCCCAATAAACCACCCATGGTTTTACAAAAGAGAGAGTAAGTTATTTCCGCCGGCGGTGGAAACAAATGTTTCCTCCAAATAGTACACAATCATATGAACCGCTGTGATTGATTTGGAAGAAGCATTTATTTCTGTCAGCGGTGGAAATAATGTTTTCTCTTACGAAGAGAAACCATCCCGTGGTTTCCACATTTATGAGTTAAACTTTGTTTCCCAACCAAATTAATGCATTTCAAATTTATTGCCCTCCACTGCTGTTTTTGGGTCTCAATAAACCACCCATGGTTTTATAAAATAGCCCCAATATTTTAATACAAGACCTTATTACAAATTTTTGTTTAGAGGGTTGGTTGATTTGGAAATTTGGGCTGCATTGCTCTTTTAGCTGTCCTAGAGTTTAGATACTTTTAAAATGTTGTAGTGTCTTGAGAATTACATTGTCAAAACGTGATCTGAGGAAAATTATTGGAGCTTGTGCATTGGACTTTTTCCAACTATTCAATTTCTTCAGAAACACATTCACATCTCTGATAGCAACTACTTCCTTCGTCCCTAATTAAATCTCCATCTTCTTATTTCGGATATTTTAATATTTCATTTATATCTTCTAAAATATATTATTTTTTTATATGTAATATGAATCTTGTTTGATAAATCTCAATTGATATTAGACAGTTTTAAAAATTATAAAAATTGGTATAAATTGAAAGATATAATTAGTATAAAATAATATGAAAAAGGTGCAACTGGACATTTTACGGAAAACCTGGGGGTACACCCCTTTTTGCACCGAAAATGCACCCCACGCCCTCGGGGACCGGCTTTTGGGTCCCACACGAGTGATCCGAACCGTTCATTACTCTTAAAACATTTTTCCGAGGGGGCCCACAAAAAATCAGCTTAATCGGACGGTTGGAAGTGCTTGAACCAAAATCTCACCGTTTCAAATTAAAAGTTTTAATCTGAAACGGTGAGATTTTGGTTCAAGATTTTCTAACCGTCCGATTGAGCTGATTTTTTGTGGGCCCCCTCGGAAAAATGTTTTAAGAATAATGAACGGTTCGGATCACTCGTGTGGGACCCAAAAGCGGGTCCCCGAAGGCGTGGGGTGCATTTTCGGTGCAAATAGGGGTGTACCCCTAGCAGCGTTCGACATTTTATTAGGGACGGAGTAGAAGTTATTGGTTTTATATTCCAATTCGGCATTGTTTAATTATTAAGTGTTGATTGATTAATGTGGAAGCGCTGCAATATCATTTCGTTATTTTTAAACTTTGTCAAAGCTTGACGAAACCAATTGGGGCTAGCTCAGTTGGCTTGGGTTCTTGCTAATTCTTTGTAGGAGGTCAGGAGTTCGAATGTCTCCGCCTGCGTATATGGGTTTTTCCTTTATTTGTTTCTACCCTATAACGGGCTTATTGTTCTATTGGTTAAGTTGTTGTACTTAGCTGTCTTGTGTGGACTCTCACAATTGACGTAGTGTCTCGAGTTTGTACTTTGTACTTCATATGTGATATCTCTTCTATCGATTGATAAAAATAATATTAAAAAAAAGCTTTATGAATTCGTTTTCTTCAATACCCAAAGGTCTTATTTTGCAATTTTCCATTATTTAAATTATTAGGTGGCCGGCTACATGAGAAAACCTAACTGGTTATGCCCAAGATTGTAGTATTAAACGTGATTTTATTTATAAGGTGATCACATGGGTTGTGTTTCCACCAATCTTCCATCCTCTTTCACACTCACAAAAGGCCAAAGATAATATTAAACGTGATTATATTAATAACGTGATCACATAGATTTGGTTTCCACCAACCTTCCATTCTCTTTCAAACTTATAAAAGGCCAAAGATTATATTTATGGGATTGATGATCGCACTCCAAAAATTGATGCAGGTGGTCCAAGCTACAGTGATTTTTCAAAACCACCGTTTTGCAAGTTCCAATTTTACTTCAGGCACTCCTAAAGTTATTTACTATCAATTTTACTTCAGGTGTTCTTAAAATTTTTTACTCCTCCTCTGCCTCCTTAGTTAACTGAAGAAGAAAAAATGGACGCCCACACAAACCCTAACCTGTAACAAAAACTCTATTGTGAATTGGGTGATGTAGATCGAGGATTAAAGCTCGGAAGGTAGTTTTTTAGTTCTTTTCTTATGATTTTGTTGGGATTAAGTTATGATTGGGTGGATTTTGTGTATTTTAAGAAGGGCGTGATTCGGCTAAAAAAATTCGGCATTATCGCTTCACAAATCCAGATGAGAGGGGAACCAAACAGGGGAAAAAACATCGATGCGCTTCAATACATCACCACTACTACCACTACAAACATAAATATTGGAAATTTTCGGATCTGAAAGCTAGTTCAAGCTCGTGATTATTTTTATTTCTATTTTGAGTAGATTCTCCATGTCGAAACTTACCTTGGTATTCTGATATAAGGTTCCCTTGTCCTAGATGTAATTTTTTCTAAAGTGTCCATGTTCTAGCTGTTAATTTTGTTATGTCTTATTTTTGAAGCTTTTCTAACCCAACTCTCTCTAACCTAACTTCTCTCGTAAGCCCCTTTTTTTAGCCGCCTCTCAGCCAGCCGCCGCCGCTCGGGGGAAGGCTAGGCGCCTCATGCCAGTCTCTTGAACACCGGCTCCCCTCCCCCTATTTTTTCGATTATCTAAGCATTTTGATTAATCTCCCTCCCCAATCCATCAAGCCGCCACGCCGATTGTTGATTTCTCTTGCTCCGATCTAACATGCAACAATAGATTTGCATAGCTATGGACTATGATTGTTTCTGTCTTTACCATTTGGACTGCTAATATTAATTGCTTTTGTCTTTTTTCGTTTGGTTTTGGTTCAATTTTCTGTTTATGAGTGCCTTAGTAAATGAGGAGATAATTTGGGAGTGTTTTCAAAAGGATAATTTTGTAACTTCATTACATTTTGGAGTGCCTGTATCAAAAAAGGAGCCCCATAATCAGCTCTCATTTTAAACGTAATTATATCAATATGGTTGGATATGAGTAATTAAGGTTGATATCCATTTTTGTTGCCTGTAACAAAAAAAAATACCGGGAAGGGCTTGATCAGAGCAGTTTTTCACAAAATTGTACAGTTTTGTGAAAAACTGCTCGGATCAAGCCCTTCCCGGTATTTTTTTTTTGGATGATTTCTCGCGGGGACCATTAAAAACACGTTTTAAACACATTGGACGGTTCGGATTATGCAAAAACAATTTTTAAAACCTTCAAAACACCAAAAAACCTTTAATCCGGGATCCTTGACTGGATCACGCGATCCAACGGCTCACGACTGTTTTTCCGCACTTTTTTTTGTGAGAGAGCCCTCATAGGAAACTTCTTGTATATATATATATATATATATATATATATATATATATATATACCTAAAACTTCTAATCCGGACCCCCGGATTGAAGGTTTTTTGATTTTTTTTTGTGTTTGCAAATTGTTTTAACAAAATCCGAGCAGTCCAATGTGTCCAGAAGGTGTTTTCAAAGGTTCACGCGGAAAATTTTCAAAAAAAAACACCGGGAAGGGCTTGATCCATGCATTTTTCGCAAAAATTGTATATTTACAATTTTTGCGAAAAATGCATGGATCAAGCCCTTCCCGGTGTTTTTTTTTGAAAATTTTCCGCTAGGGACCCTTGAAAACACCTTCTGAACACATTGGACGGCTCGGATCGTCAAAAAAATTTTTGGAAGGTGGAGGTCCGGAAACGGGATGGTCCGGACTAGAAGTGTTCTATATATATATATATATAGAGGAACTCTCTAGTCCGGGACCCTTGGGTCCGGATCTCATAGTTCCGGATCAAATTTTGACGATCCGAACCGTCCAATGTGTTCAAAAGGTGTTTTCCAAGGTCCACGCGGGAAATCTTCAAAAAAAAAATCCGGGAAGGGCTTGATCCACACAATTTTGTAAATATGCAATTTTTGCGAAAAACTGCGTGGATCAAGCCCTTCCCGGTATTTTTTTGAAGATTTCCAGCGTGGACCTTGGAAAACACCTTTGAACACATTGACGGCTCGGATCGTCAAAAAATATCGGGAAGGACTTCAAAACGCTTCAATCCGGGATTTCCGGGATCCTTGACAGATCTCCTATATATATATATATATATATATATAGAGGCCCGATCAAGTCCGGGAGTCCCGAATCCGGGACTCCACCTTCCCGATATTTTTTGACGATCGAACCGTCAATGTGTTCAAAGGTGTTTTCCAAGGTCAAGCGGGAAATCTTCAAAAAAAATACCGGGAAGGGCTTGATCCAAGCATTTTTCCGCAAAATCAGAAAATGTACATTTTTGCGAAAAATGTTTGGATCAAGCCCTTCCGGTATTTTTTTGAAGATTTCCCGCATGGACCTTGGAAAACACCTTTTGAACACATTGGACGGCTCGGATTTTCCAAAAACATTTTCTAAATGCTTCAAAACGCTTCAATCCGGGATTTCCGGGATCCTTGACAGGATAATTCGTGTATATATATATATATATACATCCGTCTCTTATCCGGACTTCCCGTTCCGGACCTCCATGTTCCAAATTTTTTTGACGATCCGATCCGAGCCGTCAATGTGTTCGAAAGGTGTTTTCAAGGGTCCTCATGGAAAATATTCAAAAAAAAATAATACCGGGAAGGGCTTGATCCAAGCAGTTTTCGCAAAAATATATAAATACAGTTTTTGCGAAAAACTGCTTGGATCAAGCCCTTCCCGGTATTTTTTTTTGAATATTTTCCGCGTGGACCCTTGAAAACACCTTCTGAACACATTGGACGGCTCGGATTTTCCATAAATAATTTGCAACACAAAAAAAATCAATTTTTCCTTATTCTCGGGAGGTTTGGACTAGAGAATTTGTATATATATATATATATATATATATATACACCGAGCTTCACATCCAAACTCCCTGACCTTCTTAAGTTACGGACCTCCACCTTCCCAATGTTTTTTTGAAAATCCGAACCGTTAGATGTGTTTAAAAGGTGTTTTCAAGGTCCAACGCGAAGATTTGGCAAAAAAAAATACCCGGAAGGGCTTGATCGGAGCTGTTTTTCACAAAAACGCATATTTTAAACACATCTAACGGTTCGGATCGTCGAAATTTGGTCCGGAAAGTCGAAAATACCCCTAGGTCCGTAACTTAAGAAGTTAAGGGAGTTTGGAGGTGAAGTGGACTGTATATATATATATATATATATATATATATATATATATATATATATATATATATATATATATATACACGTTGTCGGTTTACATCTGAGGAAATTATTGGAGCTTGTGCATTGGACTTTTTACAACTATTCAATTTCTCCTCTGATAGCAACTAGTAGAAGTTATTGGTTTTATATTCCAATTCGGCAATGTTTAATTATTAAGTGTTGATCGATTAATTTGAAAGCTCAACAATATCATTTCATTATTTTTAAACTTTGTCAAGCTTGATGAATTCGTTTTCTTTAATACCCAACCGGAAGTTATAGCTAGGTCGTATTTTGCAATTTGCCATTATTTAAATTATTAGGTGTCCGACGACTCCATGAGAAAACCCAACTGGTTATGCCCAAGATTGTAGTATTAAACGTGATTTTATTTATAACATGATCACATGGGTTGTGTTTCCACCAATCTTCCATTCTCTTTCACAGTTACAAAAGGCCAAAGATTATATTAAACGTTGATATATATTTTTACATTTTTTTGGTAAAATATACATTTTTTTTAAAAAAAAAACAAAGAAAGATTTCATTAATATTCCAAAGGGAGTCAAATATGAAATCAGTATAATAGAAAAATTAATGCAGAGTCACTCCTACTTGCTACTCGCAAATACTTAACCTACCACCCTGCCTCTCAATTTTTAAATACACCATGTTGGTTGATAAGAGCATCAATATGATCAACATCTCTAGTTTAACTTTAAAGTAGAGAGCAAACTCCTCCAAAACCTCAAAAATTAGCCTCACCAATTTGAAAATTTCTTAACTTTGCTACATCAACTTAACAAATTTGGTGACTTATTGTTCACTCACCAAAAGAGGAGGAGGGAGGGAAGAGTAAAAGTTTGAATAGAGAGTCTGATTTTGTGAGTTTTTGATAAAGTGACTTGCTAAAGTTTGAATAGAGAGTCTGATTTTGTGAATTTTTTGAAAAGTGACTTGCTAAATTATAAAATGTGTTTTTGAGGTTAAATTTGGTATTTTTTTTGGTGTGTCAGATAAGGATGCCCTAAGATACCAACCACACAATTATTCGAACCCAACCAAAACCCACTAAAATCACCCAATACGGACCTGGCCTCCCCTTAAACTATTTGATTGGCTAAACTATCAATTGAACACGCATGACCCTTGAACTATTAAACCGTTACTTTGTCCTTAAACTATCAATTGAACACGCATGACCCTTGAACTTTTAAACCGTTACACAATCAGGCCAATCCACGACTCCCATCCATGTTTTGGACAGAAAGTTTAGAAATTGACCCTTTTGGCGCAAGAAAAAGAAGAGACAATTAAATTGTGAATTGATTAAAAATATTCTGACCAGTGATTAAAAAATTCTAAAAAAACAATTAGAAAGTGAACTAACTAGTGAGCGAAGAATTCAACAATGGCGTACGTAGCCAAAATCTTCCTGAGAACCACATTGAAAAATTCGTGGAGTTCAAATCGACGGTGAAATCTGAGTCGTTGTGGAACTATAGTGTAGTGTATTGTTACTATTAGGCTCTGCTGTAGTGGCTCAATTTTTGTTAGGGCAGCTGTATAGTAAAGCCCAATGTTTGTCTCCCTCACTTGATTTTGTGATCGATAATGGTGGAGGCTTTTAGGGTTGCTTTCAAAGTTGGCCCCCTTTGGGTTTAAAAGTCAAAACTACCTTTCTTGTAGCGCCAAAAGGGTTAATTTCTCTAACTTTCCGTTCATGGATGGGAGTCATGAATTGGCTTGATTATGTAACGGTTTGATAGTTCAAGGAATATGTGTGCAACGATTTAATAGTTCAAGAGGCATGCATGTTCAATTGATAGTTTAAGGATGAAATTAAAAAAAAAATCGAATAGTTTAATGGGCAAATGTATACTTTACCCTTTGTAGTTGTAACAAACCTAATTTGCAATATTCAAATAATGTATTTTAAGGGAACTAGTTGGGTTGGGCTGAGTCTTTCATGTGCCATAATTATGTGATTCTAGGGGATGATCTATACAAAAAAACCTCAGACGGTTTGTTACTTCTTTGTATCGATAAGCCACAACATATGAGAGTGATGAGAGAAGTTCATGAAGGAACATGTGGATCCCATCAAGCTGGTGAAAAAATGAGATGACTTATTAAAAGATATGGATATTTTTGGTCTACTGTTAGAAAGGATTGCATAGACTAAGGATGCCAAAAATGTCAAAAACATAGACCATTCAAAGGATTCCAGCACATCAACTTAAATCGATAATAAAACCTTGGCCTTTTAGAGGTTGGGCTATCGATATGATTGATGAAATTCATCCACCATCTTCATTATAACATAAGTATATTGTGGTGGCAATTGATTATTTTACCAAATGGACAGAGGCAATACCTTTAAAAGGGATTTCTCAACAAAATTTCTTGGAAGAATATATATCTGCAGATTTGGGATTCCAGAAACAATTACATTGGATCAAGCTTCTGTTTTTAATAGGAGAGAAGTTATGCAATATGCCAATAAGTATGACATTAAAATTTTAAATTCTTCTCCTTGTTATGCCCAATCAAATGGGCAGGTTGAATCTACCAACAAAACTATTAAATATAAATTATCAAAAGTAATTAAAGATAATTCTAAAGAATGTCATGATTTGTTGCAAAGAGTTCTATGGGCATTGGGCAGTCAGAACTTCTAAAAAGGATAGAATTCAAGCAACCCCATTTGATTATAGTTTATGGTCATGCAACAGTTCTTCCTGTTCAAATAAACGTTCAATCGCAGAGGGTTGCAAAATATTATGATCTAGTTAATTTAAATATTGAAGAGGCTATGTATTTTGATCTGCATAATTTAGAAGAATCTAGATTGGATGCATTAAACCATATTATAGCCCAGAAGAAGAAAATAGAAAGAACTTATAACAAAAAAGTTCATAAGAAGTCATTTGCAAAACCATTCTTCCACTCTATAAGAAGAAAAAGACCGGGAGATTTGTTAAATGGACACCCAATTGGGAAGAACTTTCCATATTTTAAAAATATTGAAAGGGGTGCTTATCATCTAGAATTAGTAGATGACATAGCACATGAAAGAACAATCAATGGGAAATACTTAAAGAAGTATTTTCAATCAATTTGGGAGAATATCAATGTATGACAGAAATAAAGGATACACAATAATCATAAATAGCCAAAGATGGGTATGAACAAGCTATTACAAAGATAAGCCTTAAAAAGGCTTTATACTACCCTACTTTATTTTCCCCCATAAAGATTATCTTCAAAAGGATAATCCTCACAGTCCTATGATAATGGATCTTTATTTAGATCCATCACCATAGAGACATTTGGGCTTACGGGTACTAGAGCTACCCAGTGCATCGGACCAACTCTCCGTTTGGTGTAGACAGGTAGCATCCTCCAATGCCTGAACCCTAACGGTCAAGGCTTCCACCAGATGGCGGAGGGCTTGATTTTCAGCCCTTATGTTTGACCTTATGCAGGCCAGAAAGTACATGCACCTATCAGCGATGGCTTCAATTTGCTTGTCAATAAGAATGGATTTGTTGTTATCTACCATGGTTTTCGATATGAAAAGGAGATTTGGTTTGTGTAAAGAATGTGGCTGGCCTTCTGAATGAGGTTTTATAGGCTAACAAATGCTGAGCTCTTGAAGCGGGCATAGCGGACTGAGAAAGCTGCTCTCGAGATCCTTCAATTCAAGGCTAGTTTGGTTAAGAGATCCCGTGAACAAATCCAGTTGGTACTCTGTGTGTGTGTGTGTGTTTTATGTACATATGTTTGAGTCTATAAGTAGCTATGGATATGTTATGATGTGGATCATTGGTGCGTGAATGTTTTAAATTTTATAGTTTTTTTTACAATGTTAGAACATGTGCTTGAATATTTTGGCTTGCAAGAGATTGGATATTGTCTGGTTTGTTCAATTAAATTTATGTCCACCAGAAAAGTTAGGTAGTAATTATGCTGTTAAGAACATAAGTGACTCTAGAAGTTGTCATACGGATATATATATGGAAACAACATGGACTTCCTATCTTATGGACTTTTGTAGTAGCATCTCCAAGAGGCTGCTACTTGCACTTTGTTGGCTACTATGCCTAGCCAAACCAAAAAATCATGTTCCAATAGACTTGGTACTTGGCTATCTACTCTAGTTTTGTCCCTTTTGGCTTGCTACTAGTAGCAAGGCATTTAACTCTCTACTCTACTTTTCTCTCCTTTACCTTCCTTCATATTCCTCCATTTTTGCCCTAGTAGAGAGTGGTGTTGGAACCCGAAGGTGAAAAAGTGCCTAGGCAAAGGAGAGTGTACCTTATTTTGTACTTTTGGCTAGTTAAAGTGTCTAGTAGTGTCGGAGATGCTATTAAGACATGAAGGGCGAATGATTAGATTTAGGAATGTGTTTTCACACTTGAACTTGTTTTGAACCTCAAAATACATGCTCTAAACTGAATGAATCAAATATGAGGTACTTAAGCGTCCCTATTTAGGAGGACGGGTCAGCCAATTTGGGTGTGTAACTTTGTGCTGTGGCCCTTGTTTGTGGGTTGCAGAACCAAATATCAGGCTTTAAACTCGTCTTACCAATATGACAGTTGGGGGACACTATTATCTGAAGGATTAGTTATTGGGTACTCCCAGTGTACCGTGTGACAATGGTGAGGTGGTCCTTTCGTCGAAGAGTTGTCACAACATGCATTATGTGAGCCACTCTTCGTCTCCCACCCGTAAAATTTGTCCCTAATTTGTCCCCACCTGATTTGTTGGGAGTATCACGTGGAAATGCCACATGGTACTCCAGGAACGTTGAATAATTTCTTTGGAGGAAGAAGGCGATGGAACTTTGTAGTGTTTCCTTCTTTGATGTAAATCTGTTGACGGTTGCCTCGATTTATTAATTTGTTGTCTTCTAGATAATGACACAACCTGTAAGCCAGCTTGGGCTTGTCACTGTCATTGAATGGAGCGACGCAAGACACTATATTTCATGATTCTGAATCATTGAGTTGGTTTGTCAGTTGTTTGGTGTAAACTATGTTCCTACTGAAAATTTTGGTTCTTATACAGTATTTAGGAAGGAACTCTGGAAGAACTCATGGCAAGTGGTAGTGATCCACTTACGGTATCGCTGAACCAAATGGACATGGACAAGACCCTCTTTTTATTGAGATCGTATCTCCGCACTCGTCTGCAGAAGGTGACCATGACTGAACTCTTTCAAAAGATTAAAAGGAATAATGTCCCCACCTGAGTTTGGGAGACATTTTTTCTTCCGGCGGCGAAAAAGAATTTTGTTAATCAAATGTAAATAATACAAAAGATTAAAAGGACGAGAGAGGCGTCGAGTTTAAGATTAAAAATTGATTGTTGTTTAAGTAGGTGTTTGGAGGCCATCTGCATGATCTGATAGAAATTTTAAATTTGGAGTATATTATGTTCATAATTGGAAACAGAACATGGACTGTCCAAGTTCAAGATGATGTGTGCAACTTTCACAGAGCTTTTGGAGGAAATTATGTTCATAATCGGAAATAGAACATAGATTGTCCAAGTTCAAGAGGATGTGACATTTCATCGTGCAACTTTCACAGAGTTTGTCATGGCTCCTGAATTGCAGCCGCTTGACTACATAGTGGTTACCGTTTCAGTTGAGCCCCAGTTCAGGGTCATTGTCTTTGATTCAAGAGATTAAGCTGAGAAGCTATACCATTAGGTTTGATCAGGTCTGATGATGAAAACAGATTTTGTGAGTGAGTTCTTCCTGTTACTGACTTCAAAGTGCTGAATTTCCTAATAATTGCATGCTCTTTTTGTAGAATTTTGATGTATCATGTTTGTTAGCTCTTTGCACTGGATTGTGTTGTATTTCGCGGATCATGATGGTTATTGCGAATTCTGGTGTAAAAATGTAGTTTTAAACTGAATCACTAAAGGATGTTCCTCTGTTGCTCCCTGCCAAGTGGTTGGGTTCTTTGTAAGAAGAAAATCCTGCTTCAATAACTACTAGAGAGGCATGGTATTTATAATAATGCATATCTAGATATGCCTTGAATTCAAGACGTTCGAAGAAAAGTGCGAAATTTGGTGCGAAAAGTTGTTTTCTGGATCTTTGGTCCGGACCAAGGAAAGTCTGGTCGGACCAGCGGGTCTAAGATGTTTTGGGAAGTTGCTTCCTCTTTGGTCCGGACTAGAGAATCTTGGTCCAGACCACCGATGCGCGATTTTGTGCTGCTGCGCATTTGAAAGAGGGTTTTCACTTAATTTTTTGTACTTTCTTATAAATAGAGGCCTTGGGGGCTATTAGGGTTTGGACTTCTTGAGTGAATCCCTTTCAGGGAGTCCCCATGGGGTTCTGCGTAGTGTGTTAGGGTTTCTTTGGTTGTTCCATTGGTTTAGTCTTGAGTTGGGATTTGAGATATCTAGGGTTTTGAGTCGTCTCTTTTGTGTATATGAGACATTGATGCTCTGTTAGGGTTTCTAATAGATATTTGTTCCTAGATATCTATTGGATGCTTCAAGTAGAGTTACGGATATAGCCGGCTCTTTGTATTCTCCCCATTCATAGTGAATCCTCTTGCTCTTCCCCGTGGATGTACCTCTAGAGCTTTGTGCTTGAGGGGGAACCACGTAAACCTTGTCTCTTATTTTCTTATTGGTGTGTTTATATTCTCTACTTTAGGTTTTGGCACAACATATCTATGGTTTGATGCTTATAATACCTGTGCTGGAGCATAATCAACTGATTTGTTAATTGTTACTTTAGGATTAAGTGAGTGATTAATTACTGCACTTTAGGGCTGCACTAAGCTGTGGTTTCATTACGAATAATTTCAGTATTGTTATGTTTGGTGGGATATAAACATGCCATTATTTTTACATGCCTATGTACCTCTGCATCTTCAGCAACCAAGGGTTGTCATGCCTGCAGACTCAACAAAGTATATGATTAAAGTTGTTTTGTAAAAGTACTAATTAGAAAAATCAATTAAATAATAGTTAAATAAGTAAATGAAAGTTCAGTAAATACTAATTTAATTAATCAATGATGCCAAATTGCAATTTAAAGTTGCTCGAAAATCTCAACTCCAGCTAAGCAATAAATATTTTAGAAGACATTGGGCTTGATCACTTCCTTCTTTATTTCCAATGTACTCATCTGAGTACTGATCTCAAATCCTTAATGTATTGCTCCTACAACATCACCATGAGGTGCTCCAAAGACTTTCTCTACCACACGTTAGTGTATGTTTCGCTATCAAATGTATAGATCTCATACCAATGTGTGGTACAAAAAAGTCTTAGAGCACAACGTAAATTGCTCTGAAAGCACTACATAATCTCTCATTTGTATGATGCCGAATTGCAATTTAAAAATTGCTTGAGAATCTCAGGTTGAGCTAAGCAGATTTTAAATGACATTGGGTTTTATGACCTGTTTAATTTTCAATGTATCAAATAATTGCTGGTCTCTAATGTACCATTTGCAGATATCTACTTCTCATATTTCGAAATTTGTGTTCAAAAGGTCTCCAACACCATTTTGAATCTACCAGTACACATAACAACAACAAAAAAAATAGGCATTTGCCAAAGAAAAGGGACATGAACACCAACACTTTGGCAAGTGCTAAGTTAGAATGCACCTATATTCCCATGCACAAGACCAAGGTTGAAGTTTACTGACAACTACAAGCATCTAACACTTCCTGTGTTTACTCACAAAAATAAAAAAATAAAAAATCACCAATACTTGCAGTAACATTATACATACCTGTCACATGTGGTATGAGTAAGCATATTAAAAATTCTAAAACTACGCGTAATTTCATACAAAAATGCACACACTCGCATGCATGCACCAAGAGGCACACACTCATTGGGCCTCTTTGTGAATATGAGTTGTCTATTTTGTGTCACACATTTTTAAACTCACAATGGATGCTGGAACCCAGAAAAACTCGAGAGAGCTAATTCAATATGGTTGCTGTTATGTGTCTAATGTTGTAAGTTGTAACTTGTAAAAAATCTGATTTGGTGAATTCAAATCATCAATTTTGTGGGAATATCCTAGTTGGTTGGGTTCAGATCAACCCGATCCAATTCGAAACATTCCTGTGTCTTATCCCCAAGGTCAAGTCCCCAGAATATGTTCACCGCTACAGACCCATCCCGTTGTGGAAGCACTATGCTCAAGTTGATCACAGAAACCTTGGTTTGCTTCTCAAAAAAACCTTGGATTCCCGCTTGAGAAGTGAGATCACTCGCGCACAATCTCATTAGCCCCTTTCAATCCAGTTTCTTACACCGTAGGGAATCTGATAATTTCATTTTGGTTCAAGAGGTGGTCCACCACTTTCAAATCCAAAAGAATTGCAAGAAAAAACACATTGGCGACCAACACGATTTAGTCGCCAATTGTAGCACCTTTAGCGACGAAAGTTTTTTTTGTCGCCGTAGGCCAATAATCGATTGCATTACTAAATATTTTCTTGGCCTTCTTGATTTCGGGAGTTCTTCTTGTAATGGCCAGTTGGACATTGGTTTGACTATATGCGTTCTCGGCCTTTTTTTAATTTAGGCGGCATTTCCGTTATGGCTCGCTAAATGGAGTATATATAAAATTCACTTATAAAAAAGACCACAAATGTACGTTGCATCCAAAACGAATAAAAATTTTAAATTTTTAATATCTTTGTATCTAGATGTACTTATCCAGCTGGATTTGATTTCATGCTTTTGAGGCCTAGATTTACGTTGCGCGCCCCCAAAAACTAACTCAAGTT
This sequence comes from Vaccinium myrtillus, assembly GCA_016920895.1. Lineage (NCBI taxonomy): Eukaryota > Viridiplantae > Streptophyta > Magnoliopsida > Ericales > Ericaceae > Vaccinium > Vaccinium myrtillus. The sequence continues at coordinate 170,478 of JADGMU010000717.1, read as the reverse complement.
CTGAATTCGGGTGACATTGGCATGACTTTTATGTTTTCTAAGCCTTTATGAATTCGGGTGTCATTCGTTTACACTTTGTTTAAGAGAAAGTTCACTAATAAAGAAGACCATATAGATGATCAATGTTGCCCCTAAAATTAAAGTAACTCCAATTCTAATATCTTTGGATCTAGATGTACCTGTCCAGTTGGACATGGTTTGGATTTTATGTTTTCTTGGCGCGTTTTTGAATTTGGGTGACATTCCGTGACGGTTTGTTAATATGAAATTCCAGTTGGACATGGGTTTGGCTTTGATCGAGGCAGGCATCAATTATAAATATTATTACGATTGTTTTCAAGGAAAGAGTAGTCAACTTCTTTTTAATTCTCTAATTTCACTATTTTTATTCATTTGTATATACATGCACTCAAAACTAGAAAATTCATGCATTCACATTCATGACAGCTATACAAAGACTTGGTGTTCAATTACCCAAAAAAAAAGACTTGGTGTTCACTTACCCCAAAAAAGGTCATTGTTAAACAAAGACTTGGTGTTTCACATTGTTAGCGACATATAAAAGGTCATTTTTAAACAAAGACTTGGTGTTCACATACCCAAAAAAAAAAGAAAAAAGACTTGGGTGTTCAATTCTCCAAAACTATTCATAAATGTAATTCATTGGGGTCAACTTGCTAATGCTCCCAATAAACTCATTGAATTATTTAAGGCAAGCAACCAACTAAAAATTCTTAAGTTACACTTATTAAGCAAATCAGTTCACTAATGGTTAAACAAGTACATGAAACTTCAGTCAATACTAATTTATATACACAGTAATGCCAAATTGCAATTTAGAAATTGCTTGAAAATCTCAACTCTATCCAACTAAGCTGGAAATATTTTGGAGACCATCGGGCTTCACAACCTTTTTAAAGTTCATATGTAATCAATGAGTGTCAGTCTCTAATGTACCGTTTGTATGATTCCAAATTGTAATTTAAAATTTTCTCAAGAATCTCAACTTCTGCTATGCAATAAAAAATTTAAATGACCATGGGCTTCCTGACCTTTTTAATTTCCAATGTATCAATGAGTATCAATCTCTAATTTACTATTTATATGATGCCAAATTGCAGTTCAAAAATTGCTTGAGAATCTCAACTCAGATCCAACTAAGCATTAAATATTTTGGAGGACATTCAGCTTCACAACCTTTTTAAACTTCCCATGTACTCAACCAGTATTGGTCTCTAATATACCGTTTGTATGATGCCAAATTGTAATTTAATTTTTTTTAAGAATCTTAACTCCAGCTATGCAACAATTAATTTAAATGACAATGGCTTCATGTCCTTTTTAATTTCCAATGTATCAACGACTACCGGTCACTGCTTGTATGATGCCAAATTGCAATTCAAGACTTACTAGAGAATCTCAATTTGGATCCAACTAAGCACTAAATATTTTAAGGACCTTTGGCTTCACAACCTTTTTTTAACTTCCTATTGACTCAACTAGTATCGGTCTCTAATGCACCGTCTGTATAATATCAAATTGTAATTAAATATTGCTCACGAATCTCAACTCTAACTATGCATAAATTAATTTAAATGACATTGGGCTTCGTGACCTTTCTAATTTCCAATCTATCATCGACTACCGGTCACTGTTTGTATGATGCCAAATTGCAATTCAAATTGAGAATCTCAACTCGGATCCAACTAAGCACTGTATATTTTGAGGACGTTGGGCTTCACAACCTTTTTAAACTTTCTATGTACTCAACGAGTGTCGGTCTGTATGATGTCAAATTGTAAGTTAAATATTTCTCAAGAATCTCTACTCCAGCTATCCAGAAATTAATTTAAATGACGTTGGGCTTCGTGACCTTTTTAATTTCCAATGAAATTGATGAGTACTGGTCTCTAGCTAATTTACCATTTGTATGATGTCAAATTGAAATTTAAAAATTGCTTGAGAATCTCAACTAGTCCGATCCAACTAAGCAGTAAATATTTTGGAGACATTGGGTTTCACAATCTTTTTAAACTTCCCATGTACTCAATGAGTGTCGGTCTCTAATGTACCGTTTGTATGATGCCAAATTTTAATTTAAAATTTCTCAAGAATCTCAACTTTAGCTATTCAATAAATAATTTAAATGACATTGGGCTTCATGACCCTTCTAATTCCGATATAATCAACGAGCACAGGTGTGTAATTTATCTTTTGTATGATGCCAAATGGCCATTTAAAAATTACTTGAGAGTCCCAACTAAAGCTTAAGCTGTTACTATATTAGATGACATTGAGCTTTACAACTTTTTAAATTTCCAATGTATTAGACGAGTGGTAGTCTCTAATGTACCGTTTGTAGCAATCTAGTCTTTCACTTTTGGAGTTCATGTTTAACATGTCTCCAACACCATTTTCAATCTATGAATGTCGTACATATACCAAGAAAAGAAAAAATTTAGCCATTTGCCAAAGATAACATATAGAGGCGCAATAGCGTAGTTAGAAATTTAGTTTGTTGGGGTACCACTAAACATGTTCTTAAAATTCTTGTCTTTCACCGTTTCACGTACATTGAACAACGATAATATAAAAGAAATGAACTTAAAATGCAAAATTTGCAACAATCTATGTGTAGATAATGGATCTTTATGTAAAACAAATAAGTCAAGAGGACCTTTTTAGAAACTTGACAAAGATAATAGGGGATGTCAGTGACATTAAAGGGAAAATGAGTATAATTTTGTAGATATAAATTGTCATGACCATATAATTTAGGGCTAAAATTGAAATTATTGGAAAGCGTAGTGGCCTATGCCGTCATTGGTCATACACCATCTCCACCACTGTATAGGCGCCAACAATAGCATTAACTCTCTCACATGTGGTATGAGAAACCCGCATTAAAAACTCTAAAACAATACATAACTTCACAAGAAAATGGACACACAAGAAAATGGACGCACATACTTCGTTTATACCAACTTATAAAAAATAGTTGCACACTCGGAAGCTTAATCTGAGAGCAGATTGATGAGATCAAGATAAGAGTATAAAACTATGCATCTAGCCCTTCAAAGAAAATGGACACACTCGCGTTCACCAAGAGGCGCACACTCATAGACAATTAGGAATGGCGGTTTTTGGCATACCGAGACTCGACCCGAAAAATAAGATATGGCCCCGACCCTGATCGGGTAATTCATGGGTTCCTCCGTTCCTGCCCAGGTGGGGATTAGGCTTACCCGCCTGTAAAATACGAGAAAATTATTCAAAGTAAATGTAAAATAGAATAAAATAATTATATATAAGATGTGTTAATATAATGAGGAAAATATAAAGGTATCAATAAATTTTTTCTGAAGGATAAAAAACATATTGGTGTATAAATATTACCTTTTAGTTTAATGATTAAAATATTACACTGAAACTATAATGTTGTACGTAAAAATATCTCGGAGCAAGATTGGTGCGGGTAATTGGGGTGGGGTAACATCAATTGGAATCCAACCTGACCGCGATTGAGTTGTTTATATTTCCCCCGAACCTGCCTCGGTACCTGAAAATTTGATAAAAAGCCGCCCCAAATGGAGCTGGGCAGGGTGGAGCAAATTGTTATCCCTACAAATAGTGAGCCTTAATGTGAGTGCCTGCTCTATGCGGGACTAGCATTGTTGAACCCAAAAACTCTGTGAGAGAACTTATGTAATGTTGCTACAAGTGTTTGTTTGTAACAAACTTGATTTGCCGAATTCAAATCATCAATTTTATGGGAATATGCTAGTTGAGTTGGGTTCAGATCAACCCGATCCAATTCAAAACAATGCCGAGGCTTCCCCCAAGCCCATGTCCACCGAATATGTTCACCACTATATATAGGCCCATCAGTTTATGCAACAATATCCTCAGGATTGATCACAAAAGCCCTCGTTTCTCGCCTGAGACCACTCGTGGACAATCTCATTACTCATTAGCCCATTTTCAATCCAGCTTCTTACCGGGCTGTAGGGATTTGTTAATGTCATTTTGGTCGAAAAGGTAGTCCACCACTTTGGAAACCAAAAGGACCGTTTAGGATCCATGTTAATTAATCAAACTAGACCTGGAAAGAGCCATTGACAGACTTGAATGTGGATCCATGCATGTCTTGTGTTTCGACGGCCTCTATGACGTACTTTTCAACAATAACTAGTGTAAAGCCAACGTGCTTCACACGTCACTGCGTGCTTATTGGCATTGAAATTCTTGTTCATTTGGTGTTAGGAATTCTGGTTGAGATCCTGTAATTAGTGTGGAGAGGGTTAGAAATGATGAAGTAATAGACAACACAGTCAATTTACATAGTAATGTTGGGGTGCTAGTTTAAGGTAGAAGCAAATTTAGGGAGAAACTTGAGTAATTATTAATTGAAGGGCTAAAGGTGTAATAAAAGAGGTGGTGGAGCCTTTTAGCTTTTACTGATTGTTTCTTTCAGAGAGTAAAAGGGAGGAGTACAAGTCAATGGAATGTTTTTTCATTACAATTACAAGAGTACACCGAAAGCTCTATTTATAGAGCTTGTTGACCGACATACATGGTCTAGAAAAATCTTGATTTTGCTCACAACTCAGCCGACCTAGATGGTCTAGAAATGTCCAATTCTAGAACAATTTTCAACAATCTTCTAGACACTTCTAACTTAAATATTTTAACACACATTTCTACACACTTCTATATTTTTGCTTAGATATTTTAACACATATTCTACACAACTCTAGAAGATTGCAAATTACATTTTTAACACTCCTCCTTAATTTGTAATCTTCATGACTTCATGAAATTGAGAGAATTTTTCTGCTGCCACTGCTTTGGTCATAATGTCAGCAAGCTGCTCCTTGGTATTGACGAACTCGAGCTGAATTTCTCCATTTTGCACCATGTCTCTGATAAAGTGATGCCGGAGCTCAATGTGCTTTGTCCTGCCGTGAAAGACTGGATTTTTGCTCATTGCTATGGCTGACATATTATCGCAGTAGATGATTGTAGGGCCTTCCTCTTTATGCTCCATGTCAGAAAGAATCCTTCTGAGCCACACAGCTTCACATGTTGCATCTGTAGCTGCTATATATTCTGCTTCTGCCGATGAGAGAGCAATTGTCCTTTGCTTTTTAGAACTCCAAGCGATGATGTTAGATCCGATACAGAATACATATCCTGAGGTGCTTTTGCGATCATCCAGCGAGCCTGCCCAATCGCTATCTGTGTATCCCATAAGCTTGCTGTCATTCTCTTTTGTGTACCTGATGCCGAGTTTCTTCGTCCCTTGAAGATAACGGAGAATCCGTTTTGCTGCTGTATAATGTAGCTTGCTCGGCTCGTGCATAAATCTCGAAATAAGATTCACAGAATATACAATGTCGGGCCTTGTATGAGTGAGATAATTGAGCGAACCAACCAATTTTCGGTAGGCCGTAGCATCGACTTTCTCTGCTCCATCAT